>JABFPB010000560.1:0-35797 GCA_022817645.1 Ceratoteleas bidentatus
GGGCAAGAAACAACCAATAATTGAACAAATAAACTCCTTTGGGTAAATATTGGCCAATTCTGGGACTACCTGGTTCATTGGGAGAGTACAACTAAATGGTGTTCATGTTTTATTAGTTCTCATAAACAGAATTTACTTAGAGTAAAACACGCATTTCAAAATTGTTGACCGACAATCTATTATATTTTGGCATATTAACCATCGTCGAGTATGTAAAAAGTTTGGTCCGCAACAAATATTTTGCATTGAAAGGTGATCGGTCCAAAAGATAATAGTCTGAGTAGTAGGTTACTCAGCTATTTGGTCTTTTGATGTGAGCTGTCGAAGAGTAATTTACTGGTGAAGGTATTTAACTGTCACATCGGAGGTATGGGCCCCAGATGAAATTTTTTAAAAATAAATTATTTTAACGAATATAAATTAAGTCATTATTTAGAGTGTCTACAATAAAATTTTAAACACGTTTAAATAAATTAACTGTATCACAGTTACATAAACCAAAAACGGATGTATTACATTTAAATTAATCAAAAACGGATTGATAAGAATCGCTAAACGACCTTGCTGCGTAAATAGTCTTAGTATTTCCTATGTTTTAACGGGACTTCACTAGCTCAGTGGTTAGGTATTCGCATTGCACCGGGGAGTCGTCTGTTCCAGTCTCCGGTTTTCTTCATTTTTTCATTTTTATGAATTTTTATTGCATTGTGCCGTATTTTGTAATTTAATTTTCACATTAATTACAGATATTATTTATGTAACAGCTGATTTTTTGCGAATTTTTAAAACAAATTTTAACGAAACTTTTCCGAAATATAAAATACATTTTTTTACTGAAATTTCACCGATATTTCTCCGTTATTTTTCCAATTTTTCTCCGATTTTGTACAATAAAATTAAACAGAATTTGATTGTAACATTTCGGAGAAATTGTTGAGAAATATCGGCAAAATTACAGATTTATTTTCACTGATAATATACAGAGATTTTTTGATAAATGTAAAGAACTTTACAGAGAAAACTAGTAAAAACTAGAGAAAACCGTAAAAACATGGAGAAAGCTGGAGAAAAATTTTCACAAGGTAACTTTTACTAGGGGTAGTACAAATTTTAACAGTTTATTAGACACTTAGTTGACGTTAAATAAAATCGCAAATTTTCCATTTGACCATTGAAAATTAAATCGTTTCCAATTATATTTATCAATCCCTGTACACGACCCCGATAGAACAAGATGTATATTATACATATATTAGATGGACATTTATACATGAAATAGATATATACATTTAATATACGTATATTATATATATTAGGGTGGACCTTAATAAGGTCATTTTCAAATTTTGTCATTCTCACCCTCTAAACGGTTCCAATTGTGACAAAAAAAATTAATTTCAGTGAATTTTAATTTTAAATCAAATTCAGATAACATGGCCGAGTCACTGATACTGCGGACGTTTCCCAAAAACTGTTTTTTCCGCTCGGAGGCTGCAATTTCAAAACTATGGACCACACTTGAATTAAAAAAAAACTAATTATAGTTGTAGGTCTTTCATTTCCCCACACCGCAATTAAATACCTCTTTAATTAGGTCAAACAAATTCTTGAAAATAAGTAATTTTTCCCGTCTAGAAAGGTATATAGTAGCAATCGGAAATTTTACGAAGCTTAGGATTTTGCGAATAATACGAAGATTCGAAGGTTCGAAGTTTTCGAAGTTTCGAAGTTTTTGAAATTCTCGAGGTTTCGAAGTTTTTCGAGGTTTCGAAGTTTTTCAAGGTTTCGAAGTTTCGAAGTTTCTGAAGTTCTCGAAATTTCGAAGTTTTCGAAGATTTCCAAGGTTCGCAGGTTCGAAAACTTCGACACTTCGAAAACCTTTGTACCTTCGAAACTTTGAATCCTTCGTCGTGTGTTTTATAAAATTCGAATATTCGAAGCTTCGCAAAATTCAACTCCGAAGATTTTTTCGAACCCTGGTATATAATATCCCCTTAACGTCGGATCCGCGAGTCGCATTATTAGGCGTGAACTATGCTTCCCCGGAACGCGCTATTGTATTTATAGGTCCGATTTGTAACGCGCATACGCGCAAGGTCGCCGACAATAAATAATGCATTGTCGTTTGCGAAAAAAGCGAGCTGCGCGTTTTAACCCCCGTGGACCGCAGAAAGTGGGTGTATAATTTATGTAAATCACGGATGAATTATTGGATTACGCGCGGCGAACGTTCAATTTTTCGCTGAAAAATGCATTCGTGGAACGGCCGCGCACGATATTTCACCGGCTATTCTTGCTGAATCATCTGAGCAATTAGATCTTTTTGGCCGATCGACCGGTCGAGACTGAGATCCGTCAGGAATTGCATTATCGCGCGAACATATCTCACGGATTGCGGAACGTCGGACGCAATCCGTTTTAATAGACCGCGGGCCACTCGAGACAAATAGCCGTCCGAAACAGACGAACTGACAAATTCGTTTTGGCGTAGACGTGTAAGGCAGTAGGTCCCCGCTCAAGGCGTATATGGCGCCTGCATAGATGGGACGCGAGGGTCGCCCACACAGATCCTTTGGTGCGAAATTTATGTCGTTGCGGTGCCATGAGGTGTCGAGTTTCCAGTTGAGGCGGGGGTTCGAAACTTCGATGGAGCGTTTTTTCGGATGGAGCATTCGGCTGGTACTTACGTTGGGTATAGGATTAAGGTGGTAGAAGAGAACTGAGTACAAGAGAAAATATATATTGAGATTACTTTGTATACACAGATTTTAAATCTTAGATCAGGTGGAAATCGATCATGTTCAAGTTTTTCCCAACTAAAACAAGTTTAACCCGTCGCTGTTCTTATTATCCTTTTCTCGCAACAACATCCTCACTCCGACTTCTTTCTCTTTTAAGCTGGTAGCTCATACCGCGACCAGCGGCGGGTTAATTGTTTAATTGTTTCAAAAAGTGGTTGAGGTTGGAAATGGTCTGGTTTTAGACTAGAAGCTGTAGCAGCTTTTTCACGTTTCAAAAAATACAAGCTTAATTGTTTGACAAGCACTTAAAAGAAGTGAAATTAATTCTATTGTTTTGAGATGACAGCAATTTGGAAATGTTAATACTGACATTGCCGAAATTGCTGTTAAATGAAAAGAGAGATTATTAAATGTGGTGTTTATCTTGACTTAATTTTACTTTGCTTGTGTCGCGAAGTAAAATTAATCTTGGGAATGGAATGGATAATCACAATAGTGTTTTAAGGAGATATTAATCATTTTTCCTTTACAAGCATTGAGTATGAATAGGGGATGATATGAAAACAAATATTTAAGCTTGAAAGTGTGGTACTCGGTTAGAAAAAAAACGATGCAAAAGTTTTTTTAACTTGTTAGAACTCAATTTTTGAAAGTTGTACGTTCGCTTACAATATCAGAAAAGTTCATATTTAATAGTACATTATACCACTAAGGAGGGAATTTCGTATTTCGAAACGAGTGAACTTCCGGAACGAGGCGAAGCCGAGTTCGCCTCGTTCTGAAAACTCGTTCCTTCCGTACTCGGTTCGCCTCGTTCTGGAAGGAACGAATAAGAAATCGAGATTCCCCCGTAGTGTGTACGATATTTTCCCTTACGACGGAGCGAGAAAACCACATTTCCGCCCGGAGTGAGGAAAGAAATATGTTTTTACTAATTGTTGAATAATTGCATATGTTTAATTTAAGTTATTTAATAAATATATTAATTTTATAGAACATTTACTGAATCCAACATTAATAATTAATGTTAACAAAACATTATAAAATGTTATAAAACCAAAAGCTGTTTGGTTTTATAACATTTCATTTATAACATTTCAATTATTCAAATATTTCAAACGCTGTAGCATTTTCTTAAGATTTTCTCCTTTACCAATAAATGATGTAATAATATCTAGCAATATTCTCATAATACATAAATTTCGAATCATTTCTACTAAATCTCTAATCCCTCTCTAACTATACACATATCCACTTTAGCATCGTCAAGAATATTACAGAAATTGAATAATAATCCTAACCTTCAGTTGTAACTGTAAATTCTAATCCTCTAATGTTCATCTTTGATTTTACTTTACAAATGAAAGATTCCATGATATAACTCCCCTTAAAACCCCTACAATTTGTAGGATTTCCCGCTACCATTGTACTAAGTCAGCCCTAGACCGATGGTTCTCTAATTACAAATTCCTTTACAAAACCTCCCAGATTTCCTCTAAAACACAACTCTCTCTGGCATCCACTTAACATCAATAACGACGAACCAACCCAAACCACTCAGTGCCTTGCCACCCTCAAAAAGGCCTTCCCCCAAAGACCCGGACAGTCTTTCCCGGCATTCCGCCGAATCCATCCGACAGTTCTCCCCAGGAGGCCATTTATTTCAACCAGGGTTCTTGCTAGGTCCGGGCTGCCGTTCCGGCGCCTCGGGCCTGCCGAAAGAAATCCCGAGCGGGCGAAGCCGCGCCACGTCGAACGGAAAAGGAGCAAAAAAGAAAAGCGACCGGCGAAAAAAGGAAAAGCAGACGGCAGCGAGAAGGCCGACGGCCCCGGCTCGGCGGCAGCGGCGACGACCCACTTCGTCGTCCCGAGGCGAGAGGGACCGTACTGCTTGTGCTTATTCACGGCGACTCGCGCCTCGCTCCGTCTTCTTTTCGTCTCTCGGCCCCACTCCGGATCCTTCACTCTCTGTCTCGGTTCCTTCCTCTCTCTTTCGCGGTTCTTTTCTCAACCAGAATGTACACCTCGCCGTGAAGGATCCCCTCTTCGCTTTCCTATCAGATATAGGAAGCACTGGCTTCCCCGACGTGTGTCTTGTGCGCTCGAATGTAGTGTGGCGCGCTTTTGCTCGGGGTCCTCCGCAGTTCAAATTGCTCTTTCGCGTGGCGCGCTCCGGAGCCGACGTCCGCCACCGTAAGTGTCGCGGCACCGACCCGTCGACCGGCTCGTACGAACATGCGCTGAACCGGCCAGGTCCGCCGTGTGCCGAGTGAGGGATGGATATTGGGCCCTAGGGAGTGAATTGGACACGCGAGTCACGCGCCCATGTCGCGCCCGAGTGTGCTTTGCAGTGGCGCCTCACGTGGGTAATATGACGATTGACTGACCGGGAGCCATCTGCGAGCAACGGCCGTACTCTAACCGGTAAGTGCTCGGGCTCTTCCGGGTGGTTACGAGATGGTTCGGTTAAGATGTGTTTGGCGGGTGTCTTTGGGATAGTGTTTGGAAGGGTGGGAGGAGACTAGCAGAGTAAATGCTTTGCTGGTTCTTGGTTTTTAAAAGACTTGACACCTATGGTGGTCATTTTGTTTTCCTGTCAAATGTTTCAGAAGTTAACATGTTGCTTTGCAGAGTAGGGTATTGTTGTGGTGAGTCTGGTGGAAGATAGCAGGTGTTGAGTATATACCCGCGTAGAAAAGTACAAGTCTGGCACATGATCTCGAGCCATACTGTTGCCATCCTATTGCTATCCTGTTGCCAGATTTTCTTTTTTATTAGGGTACGGTTGTGAAAATGGAGTTTCTTGCCCAAGGCGTTTTAGGTGGATAACTGTATTAGAGTTGTTAAAAAGTGTACATTTAGAAATTGTATAGAGAAATCTAAGTTTTAATGGAATTGTAAAAGCTTAGAGTACCGAAAAAATTCTCATGCTGAAATAATATTAATTCCTGTCATTACAACATGAAATTCATGTAGCTATTGTGCTAACATATTTTCAAGTTGTTTTTTTACAGGAAAATCGCCAAACAACGTGATATGTTTTATGTAAAAATAACACGAAAAAATGCTACGTAAAGATTGGTTCCTGTATTACCAACATGATCCACGGTATAGGAATTTTTAGGTTATTATAACACGGTGATTTCTCTCGGTGCAGTGATTATAAAAGTTTGTTTTTAGCATAGACGTTCAACATATTGATGCCTATTGTAAAGTGTGTTATTTTTTCCCGAACTTTCGAAAATTTAATTTTAAACTTTCATTGATGAACCTTTTAAGGCTTTTCTCAAACATTCGGAAGCTGTCCATCCTCCGATGGACGATACTTAGAAAAAAAGATACTTATTTTTATAGTGAATCTAATCGGTAAAGGAGTGGATTTCTCCTTTATATTTCTTCTGTTAGTACAAAATACATGTTCTTTTTTGCGAGAGAAGAAATTTCTTTAAACCACTCCAGAAACCCACCAGAAATATTTTTCTGGATTATTATTGTGAACAAAATAAGATTAAGAAAAAAGATGCGAACTATTTTCCCACAATGACCGTCTGTGGCTCTAACCGCTGATCTACACGACTCATGGTAACTCAATAATGATTATCATTTATAAACGAAGATTTCTGAAATGTACCAGGAATGTACTGACAATAGACCAGTGAATGTACCACAATATTTTTTTATATGTTTGAAATGTTACAAACATTTTCTGGGTTCATTTCATTTTAGAATATTTAGGAATATTTCTAGTATATTTAACTCTCTTTCACAGGCCCACTAGCATAACCAATGAGAGCATAGCAGCATACACTGCTAAACATATTTGAAATGAATGGCTGTTCCCTTTTTCGGCTTTCACCTACTTTTTCGATTGGTATGGAAAGAGGGTTAAAATATTCGAGAAAAATATTATGGGTACATTCTTGGAGTATTTTGTGCTATGAGAGTGTAGTAAAATTATCAATAATGATTAATTCTAACCAAAAATTCATCTTGATCATACCAAAAGTCGAGGGAACCTAATCTTAAACAACATTCAACATACTGTCTACTTCTAGAATCTGTAATTGTTTTAATGCATTATTAGTCGTTGTGAACTTCTTTTACTTCGGTTACTAGTTCCACTTCCTTAATGTTTCAAACTTACTCCAGACTGAATAATGTCTGGTAAAGCTCGTGATAGTCTGTAGTAATATAAAATCTTAAACTCTGCTGATTGTTAGGCAGCTCTAATTGTTAGACTAATACTGCCGACCCAATCGCTATTCGATGTGTCCAATCATCTGGCGATCTTATCGAACATTTTACCGACTTGCACCGTAAGGGTAACAGATCGAAGAAAAGGCTCCCGATAACTTGTTGGTCGTTGATTGACGTGAGTGCCAGGGTCGCAATAACGCGGGAGTTGAGATGCTAATAACCCGGGACAGGTGAATTAGGAGTGTCGTGGCGGTTCGGTGAACAGCCCCGTGTCGGTGTATTGATTCTCTTTGAAATTCGCGCGACAGCCAAGTGACCTCAAAGGATCGTGTGGGATGGAGTTTGCCGGGCAAAGTACGGTCAACTTCTAAGAGCCTCGGCGGGAAGCGAATTCGACCCTTAATGAGGTTCGCGCGAAGTTCGACGCGGCGCACCAACATCGACGGGGTTGAATAACGTTTATCAGGCTTTCTTCGAATTTTTCACGGAGGTTTTTCGGCCGGTTAATTGCGCTAAATGGAAACGTCCGGGGCCCGCGTGACGGTGCTTGGACGGTGATTAATGACCGCGACTTTTTTGTCGCGCAGATCATTGTGCGACCGCGAAACGCCTGCACGGTAGATCGAGGGATCGGACACGCACTTTCACTGATTAGTCGCGCACATAAACGCGGCGATTCTAATGACACGACGAGGCATTGTCGAATGACGCAGGACAACGGTGCATCGGCGCTGATGTATTGGCTGGGAAATCGGCAGGATCGGCCTACGATTCGGTAATGGCTGGTCGCAAAACGAAGAACGGCTTTTCAGGATAAGAAATTGGGATGGTAGGTCTCGGGCTTTTTAGGATTAAGGGAAGGCGCCAACAAATAATTCTTTCCAGACATATTTTTAAACGAGTGGTTCGAAAAAATTGTTATCAAATGGATTTAAAACTCTTCACATAGTTTTCTACTTATGTAAATTTATTTACACCGTTCAAGATATTAAAAAAATGAGGTACTAGGGTATGCCTTATTTTGGCGACTTTCAAATTTCGTTTTCTTTTGACCATTAACCCGTGCCACCGAACCGTTGAATTTTTAAACCTATCTGAAAAATGAGGTTTTAACGAAATAATGTTATTATGTAACGTGTAGCCGCAAAATAGACATAGGCGCTATGTTTTCCTATGAAAATGGTGATTTTGAACACGAATCGGAAGTAAAAATGCGGAAGTCGGTCATACTTTGAGATAATCTCAATAAACTAATTTTTGAACCGTTTTTTCGAGTATAGTTAACTTTTCACTACATGTTTAGATTGTATGATTTCTCTGAAAGTAATTGTTGATATAACTTGTCATTCTGAACATAAGTCTGAAGTCAACATTTGGCAGTTAGGTTATTTTTTCAAAATAATAACAAAGAAAGGTTTATAATCGTTTTTTAAATATGTTTGTCAATAAATTTTCCTCTTCGAAACAAAAAAAAGATATTGCTGATGGTCATCGTCGAGGGCATAACAACACGTTTTGTTGTTTTGGAGAGGAAAGTATCGTACTTACTTCGAAAAAAACTAGTTTTCCCCGCGTGAAGTAATGTACTATTGTTTACATCGTATAGTAGTCCAAACGGCCAGGGCAATGATATCGGCATCGCAACATTAGAGAGTGAAAATTGTATTGCTCATGAAAATGAACCTTCAGTCTTATTCTCACGTGCATCACGTGTTCTAACCTTCTTAGTATGAATTGATGTCAGCTATGAGCAGCGCAAGTTCACGTGATAACATTTTCCTAGTCGGCAATGTAGCACCATAAATTGTTGGCAACAATTTGCCAAGAAATCGGCAGGTTTTAGGTGTTTTTTTCAATATTATAATTTTTCGACTTCGTCGACATATTTCTGTTGTTTTTCTGTTGTAGAAAAACCAGTTTTTTCGAAGTAAGTACGATACTTTCCTCTTCAAAAGAACAAAACTTGTTGTAATGCCCTCGAAGATGGCCATCAACAATATCTTTTGTTGTTTCGGAGAGAAAAATTTATGGATACTTATTTAAAAAATGGTAGTCATTTCTTTCTTTGCTATTATTTTGAAAAATAACCTAACTGCCAAATTTTGATTTCAGACTTATATTCAGAATGACAAGTTACATCAAGAATCACTTACAGAGAAATCATACAAGCTAAACATGTAGTGAAAAAATTTACTACACTGCAAAAACAAGCGTTCTTCAGAGAACACTTTTGAAGCTTTTTTAGAACTTTTTAAGTTGAAACGTTCCAATGTTAAACCTTATGGAGAACACTTAAAGTGTTCTTTACATAACACTTTGAAAACATTTGTTTTTACGGTGTATACTCGAAAAAACTATTCAAAAATTTATTTATTGAGATTATTTCTAAAAGTATGACCGATTGCCGTATTTTGACTTCAGATTCGTGTTCAAAATCACCAATTTCATAGGAATACATACCGTGTATGTCTATTTTGAGGCTACATGTTACGTAATAAATTTATTTCGTTAAAATCCCAGTAATTTTCAGACAGGTCTAAAACCGTTCGATGACACCGGTTAATGGTCTCAGAAACTTTTGCCCTTTTGGGAAACCTTATTTTTTTATATCGATCTAGAGGGTTTCCCGAATGAAATTTGAAAGTCGCATAAATAAGGGATATGACACCACAAAATTGAAGTAGTGTCGAGAAGATGGCGTTTTGTAAAATGTGTTAAGTCACGACATTTGTTACAATTCAAGATCTCATGTTTAATTAAACTGTGTGTCAATTTACAACCGTCAAATTTACAATGTGACCTAATATTTTAATTTGACATTTTATAAAATCTTAGTACTTCCCTTTGAAAGATCCATTATTCTTTCGGACAAAAATGTCTTTGAACGTTTATTCATAAGAAACACGTAAATATTTCACCAATGACCTAAAAATCGTTCTTAAAATTGTACGACCCATTTCTACCGGATATCGAATGAAAGCCAAAAAGAAAAATCACACCTAATCGATTCCCATTTCCGCAACATTGTACCCCGTCTAAAGAAAACAACCCGACAATCCGTTCAAAAATCGATCGATTGCCGATGTCATTAAGGTGTCATTTCACCGTCATTGATTGACAAAATCGCTCCTAAACTTCGGAAAAAAGTGATCGCTGAATAAAAAGCAAAGAACTTGTAACTCCCGCATTAGCGTTCGGGCGATTAAACGGTTGTCGCTCCCCTCCGGGAACCCCCAGATTTCAGTCGCGCCTTTTTGCGCCTTTTTACGAATACCTGTTGCCCGAGCCGTTCGCGTCCGTTCGTTTCTCGACCCGCCGCTGCTCCTCTTATTATATGCTATACGCTCGAGGTGTTACATGTAATACACGAAATGTCTCGTTATGTTGACTGTAATTACAACTCTGAAGCTCGATCATTATACATGAAAGTCGCGCGGTGGGGGGTGTTTTCTCCGGAAAGAGAAAGTCAGCACAGCGTCGGCTGCGCTCTTTCAAGAGACGCGTCGAATTTGAAGACGTGCTCGAGCGTCGCCATTGTTACATGGAGAAAAATCCTAGGAATAATTGTGATATCTTAGGTAAAAAAGAGAGGTAGACATTTTATCCACAAAACATTTTATCCAGACGGACGTTTTATCCATACTGACATTTTATCCCAAAGACATTTTATCCAGCCGAACATTTTATCCATGCGGACATTTTATTCAAACGAACATTTTATCCAAAACACAATTTATTCAAAAGACAGTTTGTCCAAAAGACAATTTATTCAAAGGACATATTATCCAGACGGACGTTTCATCCAGATAGACACATTATCCAAAAGACACATTATCCAAAAGACATTTTATCCAAACAACATTTTATTCAAAAGATATTTTATCCAAACGGACATTTTATCCAGACGGACGTTTTATCCAGACGAACATTTTATTCAAAAGGCAATTTATCCAAAAGACAATTTATCCAAAAGTCATTTTATCCAGACGGACATTTCATCCAGACGGCAAAACGTCCAAATCGTTTTCTGCTTGTGCAAGCGTCGCCGCCGATTTTCGGACCGATCAGCAATGCAAATGGGCTCGCGTGACTGCCCTTTTTCGCCAATTAAACGCGCCCGAATGCGAGGCGATTTCGCTCGGCTGTGTGCCAATTCCGGTTCGCGCAAAAACCGCTCGAAACAAATCTGACCGGGAAAAAGCGCGCACAATGTCGGCCGATTTTGAAGCGACGCCATTCATCGTGGTTAATTGGAAAGCACGCGGGCCCTGAATCGGGTACAATTTCACAATTATCGCGGTAATGTCGGCGCGCGATTTTTACACCGCGGCCCGCCGTATATCATTCAGTCATTGTTAAATGGAAATAAATCGTCCGCCACGAAATTGATGCAATGAATTTGCTCTCGAACGAGCAGTCCGGTCAATCCTAGCTCGCCGTGCTATGCAATTATCTCCTGTCATCGATTATGTGTGCAGATTTTACTGCGCAGGTTACACGATATTTAGCCGAGACAGACAAATAAGTTGTCGGCCTTTTATTGCCCACTTTTTGGTTCTAGAAACACCTGTCGACCCGCTAGCTCCGAATCAATATTCCGCACGCTCGTACCTTCCGTCAATTTGCTGCAAATTAAAAATGCATGCGGATAATCTCGGGACCGGCAAAATTGCCGGCGAAAAAGGCGAACTGATTTTCCCTGTGGCGCAAGCGTCGTTGGCGAATAATTAACGCGGCCGAAAATAAACTTTTCTTCTTTCCCGCAACACTAAATCTTAATTGTCGGTCACACTTTTCGCGATGACACTGCGTTTATTACGCGAGGAACGTCGCGCGTGAATTTATCCTCGCTGAGTTTAATGAAGAAAAAGAATTACTTGATCGCCGGAACCGCAAGAGCGTTTTCCCCGAGTCAAAATTTCGCTGCGCAGCTCGGGCGCTCGGTACCGTTCTTTTTTAACGAACCGGATCGGCAGATCGAATCCCCTCGTAAACCGAGAAGTGTACCGGCTTGGATTCGTCGCCGAAACGGACGACTTTTCGCGGCGAATTTTTAGCCAGGTCACGCCGGGATGCGTGTCGCAAAAATTACGCTCATTAGCCGATCGGACGAGAAACAATGAAAAGCGCGACGTTTTCTCGAAAATGGGTCGCTTATTCACGTCATTTTTCAAGGCACTTATGAGAATCCTTTTGACCCCGAGCCGCGCCGGCGTTTGCGTTGCCGTAAGCCGTAAGTATGCTTTACATCGCGGCCACATGTATCATTACGAGCGCATTTACAGACGATTTTCCATGACATACCTGCGCGCCGCCTTAGCCTCCTCATCCGAGAGCTATTTGTTAAAATAGTAACAACCAAGAAAGATGGCTTTACACGCGTTCGCGGAACAGTTTCCTAGTCCCTATTAAGGTGATATAGAACGAACTGAGCAACTCTGAATCGGCCATTTTGCACCAAACATAATTTTTTTACAATAATTCATAAACTAAATAACAGTTTTGAAAACCGGGAAATCACGAGATTCTTTAATAAAGGAGGGATATTTCTGAACATTTTGAAGAAGATTCGTTGAATATTGAAGAAGTAGTGAGGGAACGCGTTTTGAATGAAAAATATCTAACCCCAAAACCTTTGGACAAAACTCGTCCCCTAAATACAAAGTCAAGCAATAACTGATAATCATCAAAATTTCACAAAATGATCCTTGTGAATTCAACAATGGAATTAATTAACCATTTTATAACATCTATTGCAGTTTTCCAGATATTTAATAAAATTGCAAGAAATGCATAGAATGCCGATAATGTAGGAATCTGATAAGTGTAACATCACCTTAAATGATTTGTGGCATTCGGAAATCTGCGCTCCAAATCATGAACGGATTTGCGAAATGAGATCAGTCGATTTGCGAAACGATCTGTCTTGTTATATGATAGGATCACATATCGCATATAGGATCCCATATCACGATCCCATATGGGATCCACATATGAACCCTACGTCATTTTTTTCAGCAGGGAAAGAATCACAAAATCTAAATGTTTAAAGGATTTTGGGTTATCAAAATACTACCGTACAAAACCGAATATAACGTCATTTTTTGTTTTTCTGAAAAGTTTCGAAAAACAATAGTTGAAACAATCAATGTTATCTGTTTCTATTCTGCGAGTCGCTTTTGACAAAAACGAACATAATGGCAGAGGCAGCGAAATTCAAGAAAGAAAAACTCGGGATTTAGGATATCAATTTCGTGAAAATTTCGGTTGCTTGCAGCACACTCGGCGTATATAATTTCATATCAAAGTCCTATTTGCTAAACCCTGGAATCTCTATTTACTCGGTTCCTGTGGCGTCATTTGTGTTTATTTTCCACGTGCTGTAATTATGATGGATAGACAGGCAGCATTAGTGAAACGTTAAGCCTCGGCTTAAAACATTTCCAAATGATATTCGCGAGCGTACTTTAGTCCAAGGAAATTCGCTCTTAAGTGCTCAACATTTTCCGCTGGAAAACGACGCTATTGATACAGAGTTGGTGTCAACCTCTCGACGATTATCCCATTTTTTCGTTGTTTCGGTGAGCTAACACTGTTTCGTTGATTGATTGTTCAATCCCGTTCAGCCGGCTTTTAATACCGAGTTGGAAAACAACGAACTTTCGACGGTTATCGATTGCGCTGTGGATTAGTCTAAGTAGCGAAATACGTGGAACATTGTTGGAATCGGCTATGCTACGAAATTGTTTTTCCGCAGTTTATACGACGCGGAATCGAAGTGCATGCATGGAATTTCCCCGAATAACACTTTTCTTGATTGAAGAATAACGCTACCTTGGTGTTTTGCTTGTAAATAACTTTCTTCGGGAGAGATGACTGTTAAATGTTAGGTTTACCACCGAGCGAGCTTAAATTGTGTCGGTGGAATCGATTCTTGAGGATGGCACAGTGTATTGACCCAGGAAGAACGGAGACCGCTTCGTTTGAAAAAAACTAGAATTCAAACATTTTGATAATTTTTATCTGCGTTATTTCTTTCCATTAAGTTTGGTTTTGTTGTTCGACTTGTTTTATTCAGAGTATTAAAAAAGACGAATACTCTCATTGTCCAAAAAGCTAAATAAATAAATCGATTTTTTTACAATACTCTTAACCCATTCACCCGCGGTGAGACGCTGAGCGTCCCACCTATGTTTATTCACTTTCAACGATCTAATTTACCAAAAACTGCCTTTTAAGGGGTAACATCAGATGAATACAGAAATGTGCGGATGAAAAGGTTAAGTTAGTTGTGTTTATGTTCAAATGAAAGGATTTCTTACTACTAAACACGGTAATGTATTCATACACAGCATACATAGCAGAGTTTACTTCGTACGCGTGTTTCTCGCAACACAATGAAGTTCTATTGCAGAAATTCCTTTTTTCCGTAATATTTCATCCACAATTCCTCGGTTTTGTGTAATGAGTTGGATACATGTTTTTAATTCTTTGTTTCCTTTCCTTGAAATGGACAATTTTATTTCCCGTGTGTACAATATCTGCTTAAACATTTGTTCGATTTTCTTAAAAACTGTTCGTCCAGGTCGAACCGATTTTGACGACGAATCGAACCACCGCAATCTAACCGAGCAATGTAACGATTCCAGAGACTCGTGATTCCGATTCCGTGTCCGAGTCCTATGCGGAATATTCGTGAACCGCACGATTCGGCGCATGTCGATGTACGTTACAGCCGGTTTCTCGTCGCATTTCAATATCCGCGCCCGATAGCAACAGGTTGAAAAAAACGCGAGCGAACCGGGGTGCACTCGCGTGTTCCATTATTAATGCCAACCGTGCATTAAGCGAAATATTACAGCTCGATGTCCAAACTTGCTCAGCATATTTTTATTCAATTGTTGCATTCGCGGAAGTTCAAAGTGGAGCTGTGGGAAATTAAATTATGACCGCTTTTAAAGAAAATTAAAACTTTTTGTTTTTAGGATTGACAAATATCTGACAAAAATAAAAATTTTTTGCCACATAAAAGCAGATATATGCAATGCAAGTCTTAAAAATAGTGTCGAGAGGAGATTTCTATTAACGGGTGTATTTATCAAAATGTTACATGTAATTTGTAATAATGCAAACATTTAACTAATAATTTATTATAAACACGTATCAATAATAAATTTAATTTATAATAAATTGAAATAATGTTTATAATAAATTTAAACACAAATGTCTTGATGAAAATGTTCTCGGTCAGACGCAAATTTATCAACCCAATACCTGATTTTCCGCATAGAACGAACGTTTGTAAAATTAAAAATAGCTCGTTCCCTATATTAAAAATACTCGCGCAAATATAACTGCACCTATTGATCTGAACCGAGTTCGCGGGCGCATTTGCTCTTGCGGTTTCGCAATCAAAAAAACAGTTAATGTAATAAAACAATCGCGCAAAAACACGGCGCAAGACCGACAGTAAGACGGGAATCGGGAAAAAGACTGCAAAAAGCCGAATAGATCGGTAATTCAATAAGTATGCCGTGAAATCATATTTGTCATATTTGTATCTCCCGGTGCGCAAGATTTTTAGCCCTTTTTGCGCAGCAGCATTGTTCACCCGAGACAACGAAATTTCGCAAAAACGGACAAACAAACGTCGCGGGTGCAATTTCGCTCACGCGATAATGACATGCAATTTCTTCGCAGGCCGAAAAAATGCCGCGTACAATCCCTGCCCGGGTAATTGCATATTCCGGGCCGTTCGTTCGGGTTTTATTTGACCAGCCCGGTTCCTCGGGATTCGTGTAACCTCATTCCTGAACGAGGAAGCCGTGTTTTCGGGTATTAACGAGCACACCCAATTACCGCCCGATGACAGATACAACAAATAATTATGGTAATGGCCATTACAGTTTCGGGTACAGTTGGCGGTGTTAAGTGGGTCACTTTTACCCTTTTCCCGCTCCAACAAACTTTGGGTATCGGCGAAATTGCGGTTTGTAAATAAGCGCCCGTACATTGTAAAACTGTAATCAAAACTTTTTATGGTATCTTAATACACAACTGTTGTAGCAGCTAACCTAATACCTGTTTACTACGTTTGAAAAAAAATTAGTTTCATTACAGATATCAATTAATGAGTCAAATCATATTGACATTTCGACCAATTCGCTGATTTCAGTTTTATTTTTCGAGAGTTACTTACTAAAAAAATCAGTATTCCTGAATAGATATTTTTTGTTCAGAATTCATTAGGAACGGTTGAAGACAGTCCAAATGAATTTGACAGTCACATTTGCCGATGTCGAAGAATCGAAAATGACGACGAAGCGGTTCAGCCGGCGCGATTATAATGTCAACGTTGTGACGTAACACGTGTACCTCGGTCCCATTACGCGCTCCTTTTCAGACGGCCCATCTGTTTAAACACGTGCAATTTCGTTAATTGCGGCAGGCGCGGTTTATCGCGCGGTAATTTGTCGAATTTTAATTGTCCCGCGAAACGGCTGCAAATGTGACCGAGCTAATTATGCGCGCGCAACATTCGCCGGCTAATAGGATGGGGAAGTCGAGCCTTTTAGGTTGGTTCGGATCAGTTCTAACGATTTTCATACATTTTTCGGAACTGCTAATGTACGAGTGTGAGAACAAAGTGATAAGTGCTGTGGAAGCGTGAGTTCCCCAATAGGACACGATGTATATTATACATATATTAGATGGATCTTTATGGATAAAATACACGGGAAAACAAAGTGTCTTCGAAAAAAACGTTTAGACACTTTTAGTATCTTTTTTTATTGAAAAACATCTTCGTTTGACACGTTTTTCATATCTTTTCACCAAAAATCTCTTAAAGAAAGACCTGTTTTTGTAGTGTAGGTATATACATATAATATATGTATATTATACACATATTAGATATATGTAAAGTTGATGTTCTATAAGTTCAGTATTCATGTTTGGATTGAAATGTAACAGAGGATCGTGAAAAAGATCGGTTTCGTTTCTCTGAGTAGGTATTTCTAATTTTTCTTGGCTGTCTTTTCTTATTTTTTATACATTCGGCGGACTGTTTCAAGACTTAGGAAATCTTTTTAGAACAAATCTAGTGGAAAATAACATCTACAAATGTCTTAAAGTTTCTGAAAAATTGTTTGCAGTCTTTAGAGTTATCAGTGATTTGTTGTAAGCTTTTACAAATGTTTGCAGAGTTTGTCCACCAGAGGTAGTTACATTGGAAAGAAACTTGATCAAATGTTCTATTAATCGAATGCTCCTCTAAATCGAATGAGAAATGTTGATGAAAATAAACTTTGCTCATAAAGTTAACTGTCGCTGCAGTGTATATTTACTCTATACATTTAACCTCATTTCAAAAGAAAAACTGCTTTCCAGTACTTTCAAAATCGACTTCCCACGCCAATTGTACTCTTGTTTAAATGTCTCCGTCAAGTGATAAATCGGGCTAATCTTTCCCGCTCGGTTTTGCCTCAATTTCGGACGAAAATCAATTCAGCCTCTCCATATTCCAGCGCGGAATTAACGCGGAATCGAGACGCATTTCCACACGGTCTGCGAATATTGAAGGAGTCCCGGCGCGCACGATGAAATTTATTCCATTAGCGGCAATGCGAACTTGAAGATGGCACGTTTTCAATGGACAAACCATCGACAGGTGCTCCGATTCGCAAATCGAACGCGCGCAATGTCAATGACAAATAATCGCACGACGTTTACTACTTCCGGCGCGCGTCAAAATCAGCGTCCGGCGTATTTGAATCAATGTCGACTTCCGCCAGGAAACTCCCGAAACAGCTCGGCTTTCGTCATGTAGACGTTGAAAACTAATTTTCCAACGAAATCGCGCGGCGGAAACTTGGTTAAACGGTGAAAAAAGTGCGCCGCAGCGCAAACAGGATCGTCGTATCGTGAAAACAGAATCTCATCGCGATAAGCGAATTGTTTTCCCCGTCGAACTTTATGATTTCTTGTCACGAAAAGATTTTTTTATGTTAAACGAAAAGCACCGCGCAAAGTCGCCGAGTTTTAATGCGCGCGAGCGGAATCTTGGCCATACATGGCAGCGAGATATCGCGTCGGAAAACGTGCCCGCGGCGTAGAAAAAACGATAATTTCGCAATAAGCTAATCTTTTCCGCGCGACGCAATAAAGTCTCCTCGTTTTTGAAAGTCCCGCGCGGAAAACAGCACTCGTTGTGACACGATTCGCACGTTTCGGCCGTTTTCGCGTCGTGCGCGGGCCGTTTCGCGGATTCGTGATCTGATAAGTGGTCCGAAGCTCGTACGTTTTGCGTTTATCCAAACGCTTGACGAGCGTAAATAACGCGGCGAAAACAGCGCGCTTTTCAGCTCGCACCGAAAGATCGACGCTTGTTGTGCCATTTCCAATTGAAACTTTGCGGAAGCAATTATTTTTTGTAACGAACACGTTGGTCAGACCAAACGTTGTGGCTGACTCTCGTTTTGTCTGCGCTCCGTGTTTGAGTCGCGAAACATTGGGGAATTGTTAATAACAGAAGTTTTCCGCAATGAAAAACCAACCAGCGACAATGTTGTCGGCGTAATTCACTTGTTCCGCAATAAAAGAAATTGTTTGTTTTGCAACAAGTGTGATGGAATGGAAAGTGGCACGAAGGGAGAATTACCCCTTCATTTCCCAAAGTAAAAAAGAAATGACGTTACGAGAGAGTGAAAAATAAATTGTTGTTACGTCTTTAACAAAAATAGATGTTGAATTCTCGAGCAGCATCCTTGAATTTTCCTTGGAACAAATGCAATTCGGCTGCGGTTGAGAATACTCAAACTTTTCGTAACTGCACCAGTTAAAGTCGTTCATATATGAACCGCGCACATAAAAGTCGTAACTTTCGCCGTATGACGTCATTTCTCTTAAAACAAAGAAACCCCATTTGAATACACTTTCGTTAAGAATATTTTTGCGCGTGCGCGTAATGAATAACTTAAATTAATTGAGGTTTCCCAATGCCACACATACGCTGAAGACAATAAGACCATGACCTCGAATTGTTCGGTTTCTCACATTTCATCAGACAATATGAAATTTAATTAGCAACAATTATTGCTGTAAGCATTGCCATTGTTATGATTGCAGCCACAATAATTACGTTCTCCTAATGCCGAAACGCAAATGCCATTTCAGGACACCTAAACTGCAATTAAGATCAAAGCGAAAAATTAATATCCGAAAGCGGCATTGTAAGGCGAGTTTTGGCGCCTCGCGCGCAGCGCAGCACATTTTTCCCTCGGACAGTTTAATTATCACTGAATTAATAATTCGACAGCAAAAATCCGGCAAAACACGTCGTCAAACGAAAAAGCGGCGCATCGTTAATTCAAACTACGATTTCAATGCATTCGCACGCGCATTAAAATTGGCGTTCAATAGACCCCATTCAGCGCGATTTTTCATTTATTTCCCGGGTTATTATTAATTAATGCAACGTTCGTTCTTTCTAACAAAAATGGCGCCGCGCGATTGCAATCTATGCGGCGAAATGTCTGTATTTATCTTCTTCATGTATCGTCCGCCATAAATTATTCACAGGCACTATAAATGGGTTCTCATACGCGAACGGTAATTGAACTAATTAATTTTATTGAATTTCATTTACATTGTGTCGTTCGCGACGCCGACTCCTGACAGGCGAAAACTCGCGTAATTGCAAAATATTTGCCTACTCGTTTCGGAAGGAACTGTCTGCCAAACAGACAGGGAAATCAGAGCGATGGCGAAAAACGTCGATAATTTCGACTCCGGAGTTTTTTCCCGGTTTCCGCAAAATACAACGCTCGGATAATATTATAAAATTATAAAAGTAAGTGATATAATAGACGGGCCACTCGCGCTATTCATATATGGGCGTCCCTCAAATCAGGCATAAAGCGGATTCTGTGCTTAACATAAACGGATTGTGAATTCGACAAATCGGCCTTTACTAACGCGCGCGCAAAGACGAATTTTTCATCATGCATAATTCATGCGGCTCACAGTGGGCCGACGCCGTGTGTGAACTGCTGCATGATTTGTGTATGCGGCACTTATCACGATAACCGAGTCTTACTCGTGTACGAACTGTAGATTATTTGTTCGCGCTACCTTGTATCTCAACCGGGGATACGTTACACATTATCGCGTGGGCTAAATGCAAGGCGAAACATGCAAAATTTCGGAAATTCTTTAATAAGAACTAATGTGAAACGAACAAAACTGTGAACTCTGAAAAGGAAACGGTACATACTAAAAGTAAACAGTTAACAGTTACCTTTAAAAGGAAACAGAAAGCAGTAAACACTAAACAGGAAACAGTAAACAGAACATAGAAAACAGAACAGAAAACAAAAAAACAAGAAACTGAAAATACAGAAGAGAGAGCAAAAAATAAGAAAACAGAAAACGAAAATGAAATAATTAAAATAAAAAAAAAGGTAACAGAAAGTAGTCCTTAGTTTAAAAAAGACCGCTGTTATATCTAATTGAACAACCTGATTCGCCGATGAGAATCTGAATAACGACTGCCGGACGTTGAGGAAAGTGCCGAAGCACGTGAATCGGGCTTATCTGTCGCGCGACGTAGGTGAGATTGTCTTGGAGTAGCGAGTGAAGTCGGTTCGCGGCGCCCTTGACATGGTTACCGGAGCCGGCGATGACCTCCCGAGGTCACCGCGGCGGAAGAAGACATCAGAGCGCCACGAGTGAGACATCTGAAGGAACCCGCTCGGCTCATAAACGTCCATCTCACGTCCTAACGAGCTACGACTTCGCTTCTCTCCTGGCTTTTTGCGTTATTGAGACGAGGCGTTTTCGTTAACGCGAACTGCCGGCTTTTGGAATTATGTTGAGCGTTTTTCGCGCGGTCTTTGACCGCAAGGCACTTTGACTTTTGAATTTTTGCGCGAGATGTTTTTTTCAGAAACTTGAATCGAGTTATTCGATAGCAAAAATCACTTTGAAAAAGCATAAGTATAAGAATACTTATTCTTCAAAGTTCCGGGAAAACAATATTCAATAATTTCAGGAAACTATTAATCAATTAAACTATTGAGTAATTAAACTGTTAATATGTAGCTAAAAAATGTAATCCAAATTTTCATTTAGTAGCTGAAAAATCAAACTTTGGCATGAGGATTTGAATATCGGTATTAATTCAATCTGCAGAATTGTTTTACAAAATTGTACATACCATATTTTTAAATTTTATTCAGATACCTAACTCCTCTGTAATTCGTTCCAACAGATTTATGATTTTACCCAACGGGAAGTAAAATCCGGTTGAACTACTACTTTTCCATAATTTCCCAACTCGTGCTGTGACTATGTAAGTTCGTCGCCGGAATCGTCGAAACACAACGCGCTTCACGTTAACAGGGTTAAGTTTTGGAAAGTGTAATTTCTCTTAAAAGGCAGGCGCGATAGGTCGGCGCAAGAAGCAACGGCTTCGCGGTAATGAAATCACGTCACCGATTAGAGATAGTAAGCAGGTTACACATCGATATAGTTGGACGAAGTAGGCAGATCAAGCGTCGGTGTTGGAGCGGCTCGAGTCGTTGCGAGTCTTTGCAAAACACGCTCCGGAGAGCACGCACCATGAATACCGCTAGAAATCTTTTCACGATGAAAGTTTCGCCGGTTTTCGTTCCCGCTCGACTATGGCGCATTTTCTCCACGAAGCGGCAACGACAAGTACGGAAAAGTCGCAAAAAGCGCAACTCCAATAACGCGCGATGAATTACCCTAGAAGAAATAAATCTCGGAAAAACTCTGAAAACCTTTTATAATTCGGACTGTCAGACTTTTTCAGAGATTTTTGGAGATTTTCAGAGATTTTGAGGGATTTCGACGGATTTTTCAGAGTTATAATAAGTGTAATTTCTTTGAATCTCTGAAAAACTGTGAAAACCTCTTATAATTAGGACTTTCAGAGTTTTTCAGAGTTTTCAGATATTTTCAGAGTCTTGATTTCTACAAGGGACGCGAAATGAAATGAGTTGCGGAACGAACGGTTCATGAAACGTCCGAACTGGTTCGCCGGACTACCACATTCCGAGCCAAATTTCACAACGAATAACGGGACGCAGCGCCTCTTAATTCGATTAAGACGTAAATGATTTTAATGGCCGATTTTTTCCGTTGATGACAAAAAGGATAACGCGCTGCTGAGTCGGTGAAATGTATTCGAGGAAATGTTTACGCTAGCCTGGAGCGCGGTAGCAAAACCAATAGAACTCCTCGAGTATTTTAATATTGTACTATTAACACAATTTTACAATAAGCTATGTTTATTCAGTAAATTTCATTTAATACCACGTAGTTTGAAAGTCGCGGTGTGGCAAAGTGGCGGTGTTGTGAGGGGAAACTGATAACGATGAAATTTCAGATTCAACGAGGTAGCGCTTTTCTTGAAAGGTACAATCGAGACGCGAAATGAATTTCGCGTGCTCAGTCCACGTTTTCGCATTTCGATGATTTCGGATCGGTGGGTCAGCACCCAAGTGTCCAGATGTTTGACCGTAATTCAACGAAGTTTGCCACCACGTTTATTTATTGTAAAATGCGAAATTGCTTGCGATTAAAATGAAGTTACACGCTCGTTGGTAGCACGGGCTCGTGAAATGCATAGAGACGTAAACTCTCAGACGTCTCGCGTTCCAAATTTCCCGTCGGCTATTTCGAACGTTTTTTTCGATGCCGTGATTCCTAATTTTACTTTTATTGCGTTTAACACTTTACTTAATTGCTACACTAAAAGCTTCCACATTGTAACACATTGCGCGCGCGGAGAAACTTCCTTCTCACGCGACCAAAATTATTGTCGACTCGATGAACTAACACTACCCAGGTACACAATTGCCTATAGCCTAACTATATATATTTACTTCGACACGGAAAGAAAAGATATCTTCTTGCACTAAGAGAAATGGATCTTAAGGGAAACTATTTGCACTCCACTGAAAAATTCTTATGTAAATTTGCATATAATATTTTTATAAAAAATTATGTTCCAGTTTGGTATATGAGAAACAGGACGTAAAAATTCAGACCGAGAATAATATTTTGCGCGCGAATTTTATATATTAAAGAATTTGGATTTTCAATTCGTGCCACCATTTACAAAAATGTGGACAAATCATTAATTAGTCATTAAATAATTATTACTTATTGTTTTATTGTTTTATTTTTTATATAAGTTAGCTTTTAATTGTATTCTAAACTGTATAATAGTTGCTTTTAAGGGTGTACACTATCTTTAACAAAGCTTTCAAAAAACGTCTGCTTTGTCGTTTTTATAACTAATAAATTATGTTTATAAGAAATTAATTAGTTCTTATCATTTTCATACATAAAAACGATAGCAAATCAATTACAGTTTATAATTGTTGGAGTTGCAAATAATTAATTTGGTATGTTATGAAAAGTTTGCAATACAATTCATTGGCGTCTTAAATATATGACTGAGTACGTTAAAAGTCAAACTTACATGGATTCCAATCATTTTTGAAGTTTGATATGAATATAACGTATAGTGACAATTTTTCAAATGTATCTACTCTCAGGAATTTCACAATAAAAATGTCCATTAGGCACTTTCTGAAATAAAACGTCTACAACTGCTCTACAACTTAATGAAGAGATTTTTTCAAAAATGTCCTTCCATTTTAAAGTTTTGAAATCCATAACATCAAAATAACAATTTTTTACTAATTTGTTCACACCATTTGATTCCACGGAAAAAGTTTCCCCTGTATATAAGTTTGCTTTTAATTCTAAACTGTATAATAGTTGATTTTAAGTTGAGTTGGCTTAAATATAAAGTTGATGTGCGTTTTTTTATAGACAAAAATGGAGATGGCGAAGGCATTCTATCAATGCAAAATCAATTTTTTAATAATTAAGTATTAAAAAAATGTTGAATTTGCCGGCAAAAAAATTAATCTGAAATACTGCTCAAGATGAAATTTTTGTTCGTTGAGCACGATTTTGTTCATATTCCTAAGTGCCATAGAACCGGAGAAAATAAATTAAATAGGAAAACCCCTTTTCCAGTCATATCTCGTAATCGGATGAAGTTAGAGGGTTGAAAATGTGTCAACCCGAGCCAATTTTGATTCGGAATAATTCTATTATAGTAAAAACGTATTTGATTCAAAGGCACTTTTGACCTGCTTATCCTGCTATGCCCCTTGGTTGTCTCCGAAGGGAGTAGGTAGATGAACAGGTTGTCGTTCAAACTTACTTCGTCCATTTTTAATAACCTCTTTTGCCTGTTTATTAATTTGCAAAACAGTGATGCAAGATCGAAGTTGGTTAATGAGTTGAAGTTACTCAAGTTGCAACGTGCATAATGCACATATCGCACGCTTAGTGGTATCCGTTTAAAGCAGAAATAACCGGGAGACAATACGTGGCCGCAGTCAAAGTTCGCTGATAAGATACTCATGAATTTGCATTGTGTTATTCAAATAACTTATCGCGTCAAACTTAAAATGTAACGCGCTAACACTTAACAACGTAACTCATATTGTTACGAAAAAGAAATTATATAATACCGAGGATGAAAAATAATTGTTACAAATAATGCGCCTGACATATATCCGTAACAAAGCGTGTAATCAAATGATAATCAGACGTGCAATTTAGATACATTGTATAACGTATTAAAGTAAGGCAGCTCTGTGTAAGATGCAAGAACAGATTTAACAAATCCAATAAAAAAGATAATGAGAAAGATAATCAGAGGATTCGATGCAACGAAGTTGAAAAGGCTTTGAAATGCAATAATTTGGGTATTATGGGTCATGTGTATTCGTGTTTAGCTTCCCTGGTAGAAATTTCATTGGGCATGCCCCATCTGAAGATTGGGTACCTCATGGGCTTTTGTGGGGCAAGCCCAATATCCGGCATAACCAACTGGAGCCCATATAGGGTCCATATGGGTTCTCCCCATTGGGGGTGGACATTTGGACGTTGATGGGTCCAAATGAGTGTCCACTTTGGGCACTACATGGGCATGTAACGGGGTGCCCATTGAGAGGCAATGTTGGTAAATGATGGGTTTTCGGTAGGCCCTACATTGGCCCCATGAAGTATTGCCAACAATGACCCTCATTGGTTCCAAGTGGGTATGCCTATGTGGGTACAAAATGGGCTTTCATGGGCGTACCCAATGGGGCATGCCCTCATGGGCCCCAATCGGTTCTTATTAGTAATCCTTCATGGGTCCCGGATGGGGCCCACTGAGTGCCCACATTGGTCCTACATGGGTACGAAATTGGGCGAGCCCTCATGGGGCCCACTCGGGGCCCATATAATTTTGCCCAACTGGGCGTGCCGATATGGGCCAGTCTTAGAGCCTTTGTAGACTTGCCCAACTAGCATTGAGAATATTTCAACTACCTCTTAAGTACTTTTTCGTTTTAACTTATATATGATGAGTGTGATGGTCTGGTGGATAAACGTCCGTATCGTATTCCATAGTTTACGAGTTCAACTCCCGGTGCAGGCTGCATACATTTTTTTCATTGGGCGTGCCCCATTAGGCTCCCACTCGTAACCCATATAAAATATCTTGTGCCCCATGTGGCACTAGGGTGGCATTGCAATGTTGGCATTTCATGGGCAAGTCGTTACAGCCCCTCATGGGACCCAACAACATTCCACGTTTATCCCTATGTGGGGCGGAACGTGGATGCGGAGCATGGGTCCCAATTTCAGCCCATATTCAATTTTTGCTAGGGTTAAGATGGTTTCGGTAATCTTAAATGAAACTGTTCGCGAGACTGAACCGGAATCGCGATAACATCGACGTTTGCACTATTTTTTTCTAAAACTATTTTTCAGTTTAGGCGGCCATAGCGGCGCCGATTCAATTGACGAAAAAGTAATAACGCGGGCATTTGAAAGTTAAATCAAATTCAAGTATCATCACTTTCGTTCTTTTGCGCAAAAATGTGCCCGGGCGAAAAATGTTAATAAAGGTTTCGACTGTGTAAATTCATAAGCTTTGAGGTGACCTGCGAATAAAACGTCAAAGCGCGGGTAATTTTTCGGCATTTTAATGGCTGCGCTTTCGGGAATATTAACGCGACTTTCCAAAGTCAGCGCCAGTTACTAAATGCGTTGAATAACAATAATAATCCGTTTCGTTGGCCGAAAAAATGTGTCGAACCAACGCCGTATAACTTTGAAAAATCACATTTCGATCTCGGCGGCTCGTTATTTATTAATGTATTAAACGTGCGAAATTTATTACACCATTATGCAGCACAATCGCGCCGCATTAACATATTTTGGAAAGAAAGGTAGAATCAATATATTGTACTGGATTTATTGGTTTTATAATAGTCTGGTGGGCGCGAAATCAATACATCCCACATTGATGCTTACTGAACCATAAAACTGAAATTCAAATGTAAATACGCGAAAATCGGTCTTGGTCACCTCGTTGAAGGTGGATTCGATCTCGCTTAACTTCACAATGAAAATAACGGCCGATCGCGCAATTTCGCAAAATAAACGACTCCCCGCGTCATTCTAAGGAAAACCACTTCTGGTCGTCGTTCCAAATGAATTATTGAAACTAATCGAAATTTCCCTAACATTCATTTCCATTTCCCGAAACAATATACGTTCCGCAGGATATCTTACCTCGGCCAAAATTGCACGTGATTTTCAACGCGACCGTATCAGGCGAGAGACTGAATTCGTAATCATCGAGTTCATTAAATATTATTCTTGAGACGACTGTAACATTTAAATTTGCACATAAAGTATTTTAGCACTTTGTGAAATATTTATCCATCCGAGAGATATTTTCTCATGAAGAATTAAAGGGATTCCATTAAAGCAATGAATAATTTAAGTCTAATAGGATTGTGATGTTTACCGTTGAAGCGCTGAAGAAACGTCGGCGATAAATACATTGTATTTGATAATTCCATTTAGCGAAATAGCGACGGATTATCAGAGTAACGCACAGCCACAACTGTATCTTTCTTTCTTCACGAGACCCACCTCGGAGTCTCACTCGGGCTCGGTGCTTATCGTTATAACAAATAATTAATCCGCAGCACATCTAACAATGAGCCACAATAAGTTGCGTGATTACAACGACCAATTGCATATATAATAAGAATATTAATTTTCGCGCACGTCACAATTTTTTGCGCAACGCTTTCTACGTACTTTATTCCGCGCGGACATCTAATAATAATTATTCAACCCGAATTAATGTCATCTCGAAAACTTACGTCTCTTTGCATTCCAAGGAAGATCTTATACCCGTGAAATATCGTCTGATTAACTTTACAATACACTGCCGCGTTTACGTTCTTTGTAATTGCCTTTTTGTCGGCGTACCATAACTTGTGCTTAACTGTACGGTTTCGTCGTGCATTTAGCCATTGCGCGATTAACTTTGCGCCGGATTAAGGGACAACACTGCACCGACTGGAACAACAGCCCAGACGATTTAAACTAACAGAAGGAATAGCCCCACGATCGACTTCTCTGATTTCACAAGATAAAATTCAATTTCATGTTTTTTCCGCGCAGCAAAATTGAAACGACCAAGATTGATCCAAGAGAAATATCGTCGTGGGTCAAGATTGATCCTAGAAATATCTGAAAAATATCTGAATAATATCTGAAAAAAGAAAAATAAATACATGGACTACGTTGAAAATTACTTTTGAAACAGCATATATGTTGTATCTACCATATATTGCATATCGACGCCTGGGTGACAGAAGGTTCTATTTCAAAAAATTATTGAAGAAGTTTCCATTGATTTAAATGAGCTGAAATGGCACCTTTCTAAAATGACATCTTCTTAGAATCTCTTCTGAAATGGAACCTTCTTATACTCAAGCATCAATATTTGCAATATACACCTACAGACAACCATATTTTAGATAGAAATGTACTTTTCTGGCGTCTTAATTTGTAAACGTGTTTAAGTCACTTAATAGCCTCTTAATAAAGTCCATAGATAGGTGACTAGGCGCATGGCGTTTGAATGTAAGTTACAATGTGTCTTACTTTAAGACATTTGGCAATTAAGGTAGTACTAGCGGCACAGTCAGGTCCAAAAGTTTATTCGAACTTATTATTTGTTTATTCAATGTTTATGCAGAGTCTTTCTTTTTTTTTAATAAAAGATATGCAATAAAATAGTGCTCCTATAATAATTAGTAACTAAATGTCTAACTCTGCAGAGTTTTTACAGTGTATGCCATACCAAAGCCAAGTTACTTTTTCACCCGATTGACTCCGACACCTTTTGCACTTGAGATCCCTCCCTGGCTTGACCAAATCCACTTCTAACCCTTACCGTTTGTCCTGAAAAGCAGCCCCCCTTTTCTCCCTAATCCCGCATTCGCGGAACCGATAAAGTCCATCCAAGCGCGAAGCTAGGCAAAGAACTTGACACAGAAGCGCGACGAGAAAGGTCGGTCTGTTCGTTGCACGGACCTCGCCGTGGCGTGTCGCTCGTGCATATTTGCGGCGTGAATCATTAACGAGGCACTGAATCATCTTGACGTGGAGGCAAGCACTGTCCCCTACGCGCGTCATCTCTGCCGTGCACACTTTCACTGCGCGCACGATGCTCACACACGCCTCGCACTCTCACGTGTTATTATAGCACGCGTAGGCGGAAGTTACGGTGAGCGCGCGCGAATTTATGCACACGCCTGGGGACACAGGTGCCCTGCACGTTTTCTCCTGAGAGGGCATTGTCGCGGATACAACAGGTTCATGCAAATCGTTCAGATCACCGGACCGGTACCGAGACGCCGTTTGGCAGTAGTTTCCAAGAGCGCATATTCACGTGAAATCATTTTAATTGCCCAGTTTCTAGTTGATGCGAGATTCTGCCGTCATTACGGGATTATCGCGATTGAATTTCGGTTATCTACCGGAGAAAATTGCGATCATTACTTGCGAAACGCTAGACCATTTATGGAGGTTTTGAGAGAGGTGTTGATTAAAAAGAATGTACACTAGAAAAATCAGGGTCTTTTTTACTGTATTTTTAATAGAAGGATTATTTTTCTGATATCCTATTGCCGTATATACTGAGAAAAATTCTAACTTTTATAACGGTGAAAATGTATGGGATAAAACGGTGCAACTTTTACACAAGATAAAAACATGTAAACTGATTTTTAATCTGATGTCAGCTACCGTTTATTAAGGTGGAACATATTTTCCCTTTGAACGTATACAAAATCACCGTCTTATCCAGTGCTGTCACCACTGGATAAAATCGGATTGTATGGTGTATGGTGACACCATACAATCCGATGAAATCAACCATTTAATCCTATGTGTATCACCGTTTCATCCGGTGTGTTTCTCACCGTTTAAGATTCCTTTGAATTGTCTAATGCAGTCATACCGTTTGAAACGGTGGGTCTTATTGGATTGAACGTGCTAAGGTACATACTTTCATTCTGGTCGCCAAGCTAATAAACGGTGAAAAACTCATAGGATTAAAGCATGAATACTTTCTACCGTTTTAATAGTCAGAATTTATTTCAGCGAATATTACTCCGAATTTATGCGGAACTTATGTAACTAAATATAAAAGATAACACTTCGTGGTGTATTTCCCATAAACAACTTAATACTTCAGATTGATGATTGAATAGGGGCTTTTGAGTCGTCAGTATAGTGTAATAATTGAATTTCGAAAACCTATTTCCGCATCCATTCTACAGCGCGACTTTTGTAAACCGATTATAATTTCCGCTGCACCGTTAATTTGCGCAGTGTGTTAACTTAATACACTGGAAAACGGGTTACTTTCTGCGCGAAACAACGTGCAGCGATGTAATATCGACATTATGTTTATTAATAACTCGCGTTCATCGTTCGCCGCGCTTTGACGGGTTATTGGAAACTGGCGTCGTTTTGTAGCTCAAGATTGTACGTCGGCGATTCACTGTCTCTCAGCACAGAAATTCGAGATTTTTCGGAACGCTAAAATCTAGTCTCGAGCAAACGATTGCGAACGACCCGTTCAAAGCCCTACTCTCGCAGCTCCGTTTTGATAATAATTTGTTATAAACACAGCAAAATGTTTATACTGTGTTTGTTCACTCCACGGTGTGCTTGGATTGCGTGAAATTCCATTTACATTACAGGAAACTCGCGTAATCTTCCTGATTCGAGTCGAGTTCCCGCAACTGTTTACCGAACGTTCCCGAAAGATTGTACGAAAGCGCGCAATTCGACGCGGAAATTCGTCGCTCCTAATTTCGCGTTTTATGTCGCGCATCGACACACCTCGGTGAGCAGCGTGTTCGACGAAAAGAGTGATCAAACAGAAAAGATGACGCGAAACGAGGAAAAAACGCCGTGAGAACGGCTCGGGCGAAATTAGTCGCGTCTAGGGGAAATTAGCCGGCAACTTTTCACGTGCTTTTCTCCGTGAGAGCCGGTGTGGATAATGTTCCTATTAATACTCGAAATGCGACGCAACGTCTCGACAGCGAGTCGGGGCGTAATTGGACAAATGTCGCCTCGGGCTGGACGAGAGTTAACGAGCGCCACGGGGCCGGTTCGCTTTTGGTGGACCCACCATCCGGGAAGAGTGGACTCACTTTCGCCAAATTAGCGTTAAAATGCCGTGCCGGCATTAGAAACATGGCTCGGTGCTCTTACTTTCGAAACCATGGCACGAAGTGTGAAAGCTCTCAAGTTGAAAATCATAGTAACTTGTGATCCCGAATGGCTCATCTCTTACACCGCGCGGAGACTCATTCATGACATCACGCGATGCACGTGATACTAATGGCACATCGTGCGCTTCGGCTCTGTAATGACGACTTGTGCAACGAAAGCAAAAATTCCCGGGGAATCGGTTTAAACGCTCTTTAAGCTGTTCAGACCAATCGCAGGTCCAATTTTATTCGATGTAGATGGGTGCGATTATAATTTTTTTTTTAAATAAAATAGTGTGCTACGGTGGCTCATTTCGGGTGAAGTACTATTGGGATAATTTTAGATTCATTATTCGTTTAATTAATTGATTCGAGATTCGCTTGTTCGATTTTGCAACTGTTGGAGAAATCAGAAAATGATTATTTTCAATTTGGTGGGAACGACTCTTTGGTTTCATTGCAGCGAATGAAACCAAAATTATTTCTTGATTTACTTGAAAAGCGTGCTGATCCCCGTGTTACTGCAACTCTATATTTTGTCGAATAGTTTATACTTTTAAAGGTATACGAATATTTATTTTTAGAGCAGTCAAACTGAGATATAAATACACCATAAATTGACGGTTTCTCGATCCCAACGAATGCCCTTTTGATATCGAATATATATTTTAAGAGCACTGAAAATACATTATAAACAAATCACTGTTGAGATCCCAGATAATATTGCTTTGTATTCGTCCTTCTTGATACCCGAATCGTTTCTTGCTGGTATAAGAAAATCCGATTCAATGACAACCGATTTTAATATACGTATTATGATACAAACGCGGCCGCGAAACTTCATCTCCACCGCATTATATCCGTTCTTGGAATACAATTCCCGCAGCTTTATGAGCGCAATTTTATTACAAGTCACCTTTTTTATTCCGCGACTGAAATGGACAAAGTATTTTGCATATTATGCCATCCAAGCCGACATAAAAACTGGATCTGGGTTAAATCAAGACTCGAAGTAGATAAACTCCATTCTCTTAGAAGTCTTTCTAAGCCTAAATAAAATTTTAGGTTAATCTCTGTGCCAGGTATAAGTTTTCTTCTTTTGAGCATAGCAATTATTATTACACTGAGATAATTTCCCAATCAACTTCTAGAATCTTACAATATTTACAGAGCTAATACTCTGATCCGATTCTGCAAGCATGAAGCCCAATTGTTCAATTACTGTTGCCCAACTCCTTCCATCCTCCTAGCCGTTCGCTATTTTTCCACGCAACCGTACGAGGCGGCGTACAAAACTGACCCGCGTCGCCTCTCATAATTGAAACTTGGTCGCCACGTTCTGGAAAGGAGCGGCTGAAGCGACGCGTAATCACGTTTAATGTAATACAGTTGAAAGTTGGTAATTGGGTTGACCTTTTTAAACGTTGCCGTACGCCGCTCGCAGTGAGAGTTAATTGGCGACAAAACAATAATGGCGAATATAAAATGCGAGTTCGGCGCGGGCGGCAGCCTGCTTCGCTCGTAAAACCGGCGACGCGCGCCGCAGTAAATTAGCCATCGCCGAAAGTTGTTCGAATTACGCGGCGCAATATGAATATGCAATTCGCGATTTAACGGCGGATTTAAATTTCAATTCAATACAGTTACCCGTAGCCCATTATTCATCGCCTTTCGCGCGTTTCAATCAACGCGAGAAACAACGGCGGCCGAAACAAATTGTAGCCGGCGCAACAGACGTCGACGACTCGTTAGGACGAAACGAGCGAATTTCTCCGCGATTCTTGCATCGCGTTTGACCGTAAATTGCGCGACGCGCGGCAAGTGGCGTTATTACAACGGTTATCTGTTCGCGCGGCGGAATTGTTGCTTTCCCTGACCGAGCGACGGCCGTAAAATTTACATGACGGCGCGGAAAAAGTCTCGCTCAATAGTAAAAGTTATTAGGTTAACGATAACTCGTTATAATTACAAATCCAATGTGATCTAGGATATGACGCGCGCGATCCAGATTCTAAGCTCCAGAAACAGGGAAACGCGAAATCGTAAAGTCGCGTAAAATCGCGAGCGGCAGACGTAACTGAATGCACTTGCATATACTTCTTTCTGGCTTGTAATTCTCGAAACTCTTTCGTGCTTGCAGCCACCAGTTTTTACCATTTTCAAAATGGTCATTTCACATGGCCATTCAAAAATTCTACGTGTGAAAAAGTTACGTCTTCGAAAACAAAAAAGAAGCATTGTGAAACAGATCGTATCACATGGCGATAAGCCGCGCAAAAAATGGCCTCGCCGAATAGGTGACCGATCCGTCTAAATTGTGGTGTCGCGCGAACGAATGTCGTATATTTCCGCACCGAGCAACGAGCATAAAGTTGGCAGCTGACTCTAACTGGAACGCGAATGAGCAGACGAACATAATTTGTAAGAAATTTGCATTAATTAAACGGCATCGGCGATTTGAGCCGGATCGCGATTAAGATCAGACCGGGATCGAAGTGAGTGCATACGCGCCGGCCCGATATAGACTGATAAGAGCCGATGTGGCTCTAATCAGGCCAGATAGGGCAATTTCCCCGACTACTACATTACGTTATCGCTTGATATTTTGCGATTAAACATACTTTTTTGGCACATACATTTGTGTCACGTACGATTATGTATAATGGTACCTAAATGCTGCATAACTGTCACATATACATACATTTCATATAAAGGTTGTAACATGTATGATACGTTATGCCACATAAGTACTCCATGAATGTTTTACAAGATGTTGACGAAGTATCGTCTAAAGATTAAATTAAATAAGTGTTACATAAGTGTCACATAAGTGCCGTAAGGGTGGCCTACTTGTCCACAATGCTAAATGTCCCCAGTGCTAAATGCCCACAATACACTCCTCGTCAAAAAAGGGCACACCTGAAAATTTGACAAACTTGACATGTCAAAGTTATTTCAAACGATCATAACTTTGATATTTCCCAATTTTTTCAAGTTTGCAGGTATGCTCCTTTTTTTGACGAAGAGTCTATTAAATGTCCACAGTGTTAAACATAAGTAATGTTAAATGTCCACAATGCTAAAAAAATTTTTTTTAATTAAATGTCAACATTGCTAAACGTCTACAGTGCTAAACAGTCCTTAAAATAATCCTTAAAACTATCTTTAAAACAGTCTGCTATAAAATCTGAACACAGATTTTATAGCAGACTGTGGACATTTTATAGCAGCATTGTGGACATGTAGCATAGTGAACATTTAGCATTGTTCACATCAGGGTTGGGCCGGCCCAATTACTTTTTTTCTTAATTATTATGCATTTCTTACAATTTAATTAAATATCTGGAAAACTACAATAAATATTATAAAACGGTTAAATCATTCCATTGTTAAATTCACAAGGATCCTTTTGCGAAATTTTGATGAATATCAGTTATTGCTTGACTTTGTATTTAGGGAACGCGTTTTGTATAAAGATTTTGGGGTTAGATATTTTTTATTCAAACACATTCACTCACTACGACTTCAATATTCAACCAATCTTGTTCCAAATCTACAGAAATGTACAGATTTCACGCTAAAAGCATGGATTCCTGCTAATATAGCATCGGGTCCGTGCTTTATTAGCAGGAATCCATGCTTTCATCGCAAGAACCGACCCACACTTTTATAGCGTGGGTACCGTCATGCTTTTAGAGTTAGACATTTCTCTCAGTGTAATGTTGCGATAATTTTATTTAAAAAGTCCCTAATTCTGACAAAAGCGATTGATGTTTCAGCTTAAGCTTTCGCAAAACGTATATGTTTTTAAAGGTAGCATATAAATTCCATGCAGGTCCCTGATATGAAATTTGCCGTTATGGCGAAACAGTTGGCCAGAGTTCGCGAGCTTTTGGCCCTCAACTTAATGGCGCCCGCAGAAGCTGCCGCGACTACTGGCAAAAGGGGTCGCGGGTGTTTCGTACGTCGGCACGTAAAGGCGTCTAAAGCATCTTCGTCGGTGACCCGGTGCTTTTCGCCGGACAATAATTTACGGCGCCCATGTAGCGATTGTCGTCGGCTAACTGTAAAGTCAGTGACCCGAGCGGCGCGCACTTGATACTTTATGGGCTTTCCTCCGCGGCGCTATCCCGGGCGCTCACATCCGTCCATTAATATCGTGATGCAAACGCGCGCGGACTTTCGATGAGGATTAGTAAGAGTAAAACGTGGGCAAATGCGGAGACACCGATTAACGGTAATGGCCGACGACTTACTCTGCCGGAGCGACTGCTGTTTATAAATACGGCCGCGCGATTCATTCAGATTGGGACGCGCCACTATCCGCGGCACTATCGGCCGCCCGTGACATTTATATTACGGAATCGGCAATGCAGCGGCGCTCGTGCAATTCGAGTAGCCGATAGTGCGGACTGTTAAAGGGGAATTTAATTTCATTATACGCGCGATTAATTTCGCGAACGCACGTTTTCCGTTTCGGCGCAGCGTCATTTTATTTATAAGCATAACGGGCGGCGGTTTATTCACGCCGCCCGAGTGTTAATTGGTAATTAGTTTGCCGCGTAAAGCGAAGTCTCGTTAGGGTGCGACTTTTTCGCCGCCGATAATGATAATAAAAATGATTTATGCAGTCCCGTGGCCTGGCCCGTTAGGCTCGCAGGAATGCGCGATCGACTCGCGATCTTGGCCGTCCTTAAGTGATTAAAATGAATACGCAGGACGACACGAATTCCGAGCCGGCAACTGTCAAGCGCCGCAGCTTTCGACGTTGTGCCGCGCGATTTGTTATTGCGGAATGTGCCGCTAACAGAGGCGCTGACACATAAACCAAATTCGCGCGACCGATCGCGAAGCGCGACGAATCGGTTTCCATGGGATTGATGGAGCTGTCGGGATACTTTTTTCGATGCGTTTTCGAGATAGAAATGTACGGGATTGGTGGATACCATTTTTAGTTCCGAAAGTCGAAAAAAGATCGCGGACATTCAGGGAAAATACAGGAGCGAACTTACATTTCTTTTTTGTGTCTATTTAAAAAATAGTACATTACACCACTAGGGAGGGAATTTCGTATTTCGAGACGAGTGAACTTCCGGAACGAGACGAAGCCGAGTTCTGGAAGGAACGAGTAAGAAATCGAAATTCCCCCCGTAGTGTGTACGA
>JABFPB010000561.1:0-35784 GCA_022817645.1 Ceratoteleas bidentatus
TTTTTCGCGGACACGCCGAAATGTGATCTTTTTCGTAAGAGCTCTGAAACGTGACTTTCTTCGTAAGGCACGTCGATGTGAAATTTCGTGGGATTTTTTATTAACTTGATGTGATTAATCTTAATAAATATTGTATTTTTCGTACATTCATTATCATACTTCGTTTATTTAATCCGTTTTATATCACCGACTACGCATTTTTGTATAACCGCCATACAATTACAGTCTACATGCAAACAAACAAACGACATATTTTGCGCCATGACTCTACTCCAGAAATAGATTACCCCGCACGGAAACTACACTAGCTAAATAACAAAACCGTGTTATTTATATATATCTATATATACAATATATACAATATATAAATAACACGGTTTTGTTATTTAGCTAGTGTACAATAAATGTTTATTAATAGTGAAAAGATCAATGTTTACTGCATTCTCAATTTCATATGCTACAATTAAATTTATGTCAATAAAATATAAAAATGTATCTCGAATCATTCTTACATTAAGCATAATTGGGACATTTACCTTCCCACTGTGTTTGGCGAGTTTAAATTGAAGTAGGAACTGGCTAGTTCGTACAGTGACGCTAGGAGGCGTTGTTGTGACTTGCGGTTCTGTCCCGCAACTGGACTAGCTGAAAAACGATTTAAAAGTCATTGTGCCTAGCGAAATATCTTATTCGTCAGCGCTTGCTGGTGCCAGTATGATTTCACGGAAAGTCGTCCTTACAAGCTAGCTTTGTTCGCACTATGAATTTGCCGTTTTATAATAAAACGCTTTATTTTTGGGTTGGTCTATCTTATGATCGGAGGATTCTACGATTTTTGTCGGAAGCACGCCTGAAGCATGATACTCTCTCGGACATAAATTGTAATTTTACTTCACACCGGGTCATCGAATTATTTTGAGCATGTTACAAACAAAAATTAAATATAAACACTTAATATCGGACCGAAACCACCCAGAAAAACGTATACGACATTTCCCTGTGATATGAATACGATACCATTGTGATATGAATGCGATGTCGACGTGATATGAATGCGATACCACTGTGATATCAATGTGATACCACTGTGATATGATACCACTGTGAATGCGACATCACTATAATATAACTGTGAGGTGTCACAATCATATCACACCATGAGGGACATTAGTTGCCGCATGTGATACGCATGCAATACGCATGTGATAGGCACGTGATATCGCCGCGAAATCACAGCGATATCGCCGGGATTTTGAGGGTGACTGTGGATAATTCACAGTGCGACCCAAAAGAGGCGCTACGATTTGTTGTGCGTTTCCCTTTCCGTGTACCCTCTTAGCTGTAAACAGTGGTTTTACCATTTTCTGACATTCCGGCTCCCGCTATCGGATTTGACGTGAAGTTGCTAAGTTGAACTGTTAACCTTTAGACAATTTTCCGCTAACCGTTGTCAGCATTCTTCTATCACGCGAAAATAAGTGAAAAAAGCACTATTTTACGATCTTTTTGGTCACTTCTTGTGTTTTATTAACTTTTGTCTACATCAATGGTTTTTTATTTATGTAGTTTTTGTTTTTACTAGCGTATGGGACCATCAAACTACTTCCAATGTTATCTTTCATTTCAGACGCAGAGCGCTTCAAATCAGTGAAGGCGTAGAACACGTCGGTGTAATAAGGTGGGAATTAGCAGGCACCCTTCTCCTGGTATGGATTTTGTGCTACTTCTGCATTTGGAAAGGCGTCAAGTGGACTGGCAAAGTTGTCTATTTCACGTCTCTTTTTCCCTACGTTCTACTAACAATTCTTTTGATAAGAGGGATCACTCTGCCCGGCGCCATGGAGGGCATTCGCTTTTACATTAGTCCAAATCTCTCCAAGCTGAAAGAATCCGAGGTAGATATCTGTGAATCACAGAGATTTCGTATCTCAGAGAACAAATATTAAAGTCTGATTGAATTCTAATTGAGTTTGTACAGCTGTAATTAAAACATGTCTAATTATATTTTGTTGGCATAAGGTAGTTTGGCGAAAAACTAAATAACATTGCTTCCTTTCTGAACGAAAACTTTTATTTTTGTACAAGTGTCTGTTCGCTCTCGCGCGTTATACAGAAGTGCGCGTTTTCGTTCCGCGCATGTTCTCACTACTGGCCAAACGGGGCACGGAGAGGGGATCGATTATTACACACTGAGAGACAATCGCTCCAAGCCCACGGGATAATCCGGTGGGAAAGATGCAACACTGTCATGCGCACTGCGAATCCAAAATGGCGGCATCGAACTCACCGGATTATCCCGTGGGCTTGGAGCGATTGTCCTGTGGACCTCACGTGACTGTAGTGTAGACTTTTTTCACGTTAATAAAACGTGGATTGCCATGCTTTAATCACTTACAATTTCTCTCAGTGTAAATTTCATATAATTTCATCGATTTTTTAAGATCACTTTTGACCATTTAATCCGATTACAGCCTTTACTGTACATACAGGCATAAACAAAACATTCTTCTCAGCATTGCTCCCTCGGATCGGTGAACAATTAAATTGTTTAATCGAATTATTATTGCTGTTCAGCTAATTACAGCGAGAAGTTATGCGAGAGTGTCTCGTTTCGCCGATACTCAGCCATTGTAACCGCTTTTTATTGTCAATGTACTTTGGATCCCACTCTTTGGCCAAATGACTTCATTATCGTTGATCGCTTCATATCGTTGATCGCGGAGATATAAATTAGACTGAAAGACTATTTGTAGATAGAAAGAAAGTAAAAGTCTGACTGCGAAAAAAGACAATTATAATTTTTATCACATTGAGTGGTTGATAAAAACATGTCAAGTCACCTTCCTAACCTCTTATAAAGTATATCGTCCAAACAATATGATTTTCTTAGTGTGATCATTAATAATCATAATTTATAGTGTAAATTGCAATCGATTTTACAGAGCTGTAAACTCAGCTCTGTAAAATTACGTCATATGTCACGAAATTTTACGTGAAAAAACGTGGGGTTTACGTGGAAAATGTAAAATTCCGATAAGTACATCGGAATATTTTGAGGGTTATGTTTCCCTAATGCTGTCAGATTTTATGTTATCAATCAATTATATATTCTTCAAAATTGTTCACTGAAATTAACTTTGATTTAGATTTGTCTCAGTATAATACCAAATCGACGAAACGCGAATGCCAGTCAGTCGACGCTTGAATTCGACAATTCTTTTAACTGAACTCGTAAACAATTTATATGGTTAAGAACAAAATTTCGTCAATTGATGTGATTTAACATAATTTCACGTCATTTTCACGTAAAATTACAGTTTTCACCTAATTCTGTGTGTAAAGTAGCTGTCCCCATACAATTTTACGTGACTTTCACGTAAAATTACAGTTTTCATGTAATTTTGCATGATATATATGTAATATTTCGTGTTTTTTACACTACCGATTTACAGTGTACACCGAGAAAAAGTATATTTTTACGAGATGTAGTACACAGTTTACTATACCGAGTAAATTGTGTACTACATCTCGTACCTTTTACGATACAGCTTGTAATTTTTACGAATTATCTATGTTTCGAAAAACAAAATCTACTATTAGAAATTACGTATACATTTTTAATTTACATTTTCGTGATTACTTTTCCCCACGAAAAAATCGCCAATTAAGACAGTCCCTCGTTTGGGAAACTAGTAGAATGACGTTGTCAGGCTGTTCTCGCAGCCGTCCGCAAGCGATTGAAAGTGGCCGGTACTTAAGCAGCGCTTTGTCTGCTTGTGTTTCGCGTTTTCGAAAAAGGGGTTTGCGCCGGGCGAGCGTCTGTCGCGCACAAAAAGTGGCGCGGATCTGGGCCAGGTGCGTGCCGACGCGAGACGCGGAGGTGTGCAGCTGTCGGACCTTTTCCGGCCGAAACTAAGCGCCGCAATCGATAGTTGACCGACTTGTCGCGGCGTCAACTGCGTCGTTCGTCTTTTCCGCGAAGACGAAACGGCACATCTCCGCTTTCTCCGCCGGAAAAAAACCGCCGTGGAAAAGCGTACGGTAAAAATGTCCCGAACGCGTTCGGGACACTTTTCCCGTATCGCATGGGACTCGGCGCCGAAATGCCCGGCGCCCAATCGGATCGCGTCGATTTCGGTCGGGCAAAGTGGCACAGTCGGGTAAACTAGGTTAACCTTGTTATCTCCGTTTGAGAGTGCTGCCACCGGTCGGTGCGGTTCGAAACTTTCTTTCACTTCGGGACAAGTGTTTTGTCACGTGGAGTTCAAACTCAACAAAATCTCACGCGTCTGATAGTAGTCTAGTTAAATAACCTATTTACTTCACTGAGTTACAAAAAAATACTATTTGCTGAAAATAGTAAACCATAATCTGAAAAAGTCAAAATCGACGAAAACATCGGTTTGAGAATCTTTCCATTCACAGTTACTGGATTCCATTCTCGGTGAGATAAAATCTTTTAGCGTGCATACGTACAAACAGATCCATATATATTTCATCTACATTATATGTTTGTTTTAATTTTAAAACATACATAATATGCAGTAGACATACATATGTAAACAATATGTATCCATAAAATGATAATTATAAAAAAAACTCGATTCTCGTGAAAAGTGACATCGTTTCGCAAGAGAAATTATTCCAATGTTCTCCAATATTGCCGGACTCGAACGTGCCGAAACACGTGATAACTGTTCCTCGTTCCTCGAATTTGCCCAAGCGGGCCCTTTATCGTAACAGCGCCACATCCAGTCAATTAGGTGGGAGTAAATTATTTCGACTAATTACACTCGAGCGCTGCCAATGTTCGGGAAATCCGCGTGCAAAGTTACGTCATTCGCGTAATAGAGTGAGCTCAATAGCCGCGGATGTTGGAACGCGGACCGACGCGTGTTTCCGTCGATCTCTCGCAACGGAATTTCTTCGTTTTTCGGTTCACTCGTATCCGGGTCGATTACATTAACGCTTCGACGTTTCGTAACGGCCGCTGAAACGATTCGATTCAATTATGTCATCGCAAAATGACTAAAAATAAAGCGTTTCCGAACAATACGCTACGGTGCTTAACTCAAAACACCATAACAGCGCCATCTCGATTGGAAGGTTCGGGTCATTGAATTGTCTAAATTTATATTCGTTTCCTATTTTATCTCTGGAATTATGTGTTGGGAAGAAATTATGATGAATCGACGCAAAATAATAGGAAGCTGACATGATAAAATAAACATTAACCATTAGGACAGTCGTTATCTTTTTCTTCTCGAATGGGCACTGCATCTGTTTGTATCAAAATGCAGAAAAGTGTTTGCCTGAACCTTACAATTTTGTTATTATTAATAACGAAAATAATTAGATGAATTTATTCAATCATTTTGGTAGATCGTTTCAAAATTGTGATGACTATTTCACAGAGGGCTTTCTATAACATAAGGCATTTTATTCTACATCTATTCTGATAATGAAAATCTGTAATAATTTCGACTTTCGCTTTTTTTGTGACATTGACAAAGATTTTGGGTGGAAAAATGAAGTAAAATCAAAAGTAACGCAGCCACGTGCGAGCGGCCGATCGCGGGTCAATTACACGGGCGAAACGGTCGGCCGAGATATCGCTAATTGTGTGTTAATTCAACCAATTATGCGTAGCAACATGTGTGGGGTCTTCGGGCGCAGCTCGTTAGGCACGCCGCTATTACAAACAAGATACGGGTTTTGATGTTCCATTGGTTGTCAATGAGATAAGAGTCCGGCTTGGTGCGATCGACCTCATCATTTTCGATTATAATCCTCGAATAGTCATGCGGCGCCTTCGAATCGAAAAGTTAAGAAATGTATCGAGTTACATGGTAAAATGAGAGTTACAATGAAAAATAAAGTATATGAGTATTTTGCTATTACTATACTAGAAAAGATGCACCGATATTTAAATCTTACTTTAAAATATACGACATTTCTGGGTAAAAGAAAAATTTGTCAGAACAAATGGAGGATTGAAGGAAATCTCCAACTTTGTCTGACGGAAAATGAGTGGAAAAGATAACTTTCGGCCAACACCATTAAAGACTTCCGTTAAATCTTCGTATGAAGTACTGTTAATAAGATGAAAATGTCTTCAGAATGATAAGCAACGTGTAATAGGCTTATAGAAACCGATTCCCGCACTGTAACAACTGGTGTTTAACTGACGTTTTAAAAATCGAAACGTTTAGAATTTAAACGATATGTAGGTTGATTGGGGTACATTTGTACCAATCTGTTTGTTCCAATAGTACTGTAAATGTTCCAATGTTCCGATGTTTAAATTTCAAATTTCCCCATGCAACCAACCTCTCTCGACGAAGTGACATTTGTTCCAGAAAAAATATCAAATCACGCTCGCTGGTACACAATATTTTTAATAAAAAACAATTACAATTTTTGAATTTATTGTTTGTATAATTATTAAAACCAGTTTTATTCACAATTTAGGAGAAACATTTTTTATGTACGATTCTGCCGAGGAAGATTTTTAGTCCGGAAGAATTTTCTTATTTGCTACAAAAGAAAATTTAAGAAAGGTTATGAGAAGTCGAAATTGGTTTGTGGATGAAACGTTTAAAGTTGTTCCGACCGTTTTTTATCAGTTATTTACAATACTAGCTTCCGCTTACCAAGGTGTTCAAGGGGTTGAACAAATCTTAGCTGTTCCAATGGTATATGCTTTAATGGAATCAAAAATCTATAGGACACAACATAACTTTTTGTTTACTTTATTATATGTAATTTGTACAATAAAAAGATTTTTGGAATAAAAGTTCATTGGAAGAAAAGTATTATTGGAACAAACGGCTTCGATCAAATGGATTGGAACAAACGGATTGGAACAAATGGGTACCTACCATGTAGGTTATGTTGCATTTTAGCGGAAATAATGGAAATACTTGGCATGTAACGGTTTGTAAGTAGTATATTCAAGGCATCTTTCATCATTTTATCGCTGTTGGTATGTTTTGAGAGAAATTTTCATTACAAAATTAGTAGATCAACATTCAAAACACTTGTATGTGTTTGAAAAATGACTCCCAAGTGTTTGAAATTAAAACACTTGTTGTTACTTGTATTTTACTGATATTTCATTAGGGAACCCCAAAATTCAAGCTAAAAAGAACCTCGAAATTTCGTCTGCGGGGAAAAAACCTGAATTACAAGAAATCGATATTTCGCCTTTATAGACAAATATAACAGATGTTGTGCATCCTCGAAAAAAATGACTTTCGCTTATGGCATGACGTAAATCACTGACGAAAATTTCAATTACGATGAAATCCAATGCATTAATTTCAGACAATATATATTCTTTATTGCAAATACAATATATAAATGATGATAGACCATTTGGAAAAATGTCACAATTGGTAAATCAATCAATCAGCACAGAGTCAACAGCTAATTCAGTTAACGCACATATTGATTGCATATATAAAATAAAAATAAAAATAAACAGACCTAAAGACATAAGTAACATACAATAATATAGTACACAACACAACGGGTGAAATAAATAAAGGATGTAGAGTATCATTATATGTTATAAACAAAAGATATTAAAAATTATGTGCGACAAAATTAGCAATATAATTATTAGAAGAATCGTTCACCAAATTAAAAAAATCATCCACCGAAACAAATTTAAATTTTTTACTATAAAATCATTATATTTAATACGACTATAGTTGATGGAAATTGCAAAAATATAGTTTATTTGCGTAAAATCTCCTTTTTTATATTATTTATTTTAATATACTTATATATTGAAACAATACTGAAGAAACATAGTTTTTTCAGTATTGTTTGAAATGAAAAGAAAACATTTAATATGATGTACAACACAATCAGAACTGAGAAACAGATTTTTCACCGATGAAAAATATATAAAACTTTTGGTAGAAAATAGTATAATTAGTATATTAGTACGTAGTACAATTAATTGTTTGCCATTTAACTATATTTTTGCCATTATTTTATACGTATATTATATTTTTGCCATTTCGACAAAAAAATTTGTTGTTGAAGATTTAGCGAAAATAGGCGAAAACCCTAACAGGGTGCGCGTCGCTGATTATTGTAAGCAAGTCAGACAGTCTGGCTACGAAACGGCACGTGAAAAGTGAACTCGACCCTGGCGCCGCATGAAACCGCTCGCCCAGAAATAGACAGCGGCCCGACTTTCCCGAAGATCCGACGAGAAAACCCGACTGAGCCGAACGGAAATCGAGGCACGTGCGCCGGAACAAGGGCCGCTCCCAGAGCTACTCTATTAACGCACTTCTGGGAAAATTGCCCAAGCAAATGGCAGCGTTGTGGCGGCCAAATGTTGTTGTTGACCGAGTAATTCGGGTGCCGGCACGAGAGAAGAAATGTGTCGTCGGAACAGTGGGATTTGCAGACAGAAAATGACAGTGTGAGATGGGGGTGAAGATTACTGGAAGCAATATGACTATAAAGTTAACTGGGATATGTAACTTAGTGTAAATCGTAGAGTACAGAAACTTTAACAAGGTGTAGACAAGTTGACAAAAATAGAGGTAAAATATATTATTATACATGTGCGGAAAATATAACTTTTTGTCGTAACGATTAAGTTTTATATAAATTTTAAAAATATATGTTTAAATATGTGTAAATATTACACAATGTTGTAACTTTTTGTTACCATCGAATTAACTCAAATGATCATTTCCACTTCAATTCTAAATTAATTTTACACAAATCTACTCAAAAAAATATTAGTTAAAACCACCTGTTACCTTTGTTCAGTTAATATCTTTTATCTTCACTATCGAGTTGCTCCAACTAAGAAGAATTATTCACGATGTGATTACAATTGCCACTCCATTCTCCAGTAAAATTCATCACTACTTCTATTCTGGCTTATACTTACAAACGATCCGATCCGTCGACTTGAAGTTGCGAAAATCGGAGCACAAATAGTGCCGGAATTTTTGTCGCGCGATAACGCGCCCCGCCCATTACGTCACAGTTACTTTTTGTCGCACAAATCGTCGTTTATCGTATGTATTAATGCTTTTTATCTCGAGCCTTGTTTCTCGATAATCAATATCAAATTAACTTCGCAACGGTTCGGGCTGCCTCGGCCTCGGTGTTGGCTCGTACGTGTGACTCCGCGGTGACCGTAAATTAAGTCCCGTTTAAAAGCGAACGCTCGGCTCAATCATCTGCAACAATTCGCTCGCGCGCCGTAATGACGTTCAACTCGTGAAAACTGGACGCAATTAGAGTCGATCGACATTACTGTCGCAAAATTTCGAACATTTTTTATGAATGCGCGATTCGCAATTACGGTTCCGTCGTGCGCGATTTCGGAAACGCCGGTTCTCCACGAAAATGATGCTACAACGACGCAGCGTGCTGGGATTCGCGTTTCCTCACGTAAGTCTTCTTTAGGCCCGTAATCTCGCACTTACGAGTCGGAATTATGCTGTTTCATTATAGAGCATAAGCGCGGAGAGTTCGATTAATTATGAGTAAATAATAGGACTGGCTTATTACTATTGGACAAATAGGTTAGAATTCAAATAGGTTAGGAAACACTTAAAATTGTTTTGTCTAGAGGTTAAGTGTAAAAATACATCTTCTGCGGTAATTTTAGAGAAAAGTTATTATTTTTTGACAAAAGTGAATCTTAATAATTAAATAAAGCCATTAGATTGCCGCTGATAACGTCAGGTATCGACCAAACGAAAAAATCACTACCAAATTGTACTTTAATTTGAAATATCACTTAAATAACGTCAGATGTATTTGCTCTTAGATAATATCTTTTTGTGACACCTTAGAAGTCTTTACACGTTAAACGTAATATTACACTTTATGTGAACAAATGTCAAAATATTACGTATAAAACCAGATTACACAACATCTTGTGCAATTTTACACATTTGGGTTTTCATTGTATATACATTAAAAAATGTGAAGTTAAACATTTGTATTTATAATTGCGATTTATAAAGGTGACATCTTCATACAATAGGTAAAGCAATAAGAAGTGAAAGCCCAACAGCACTGTTCCTCTCCAAATGTTTACATATTATTAACCAAGTTTCAATGCAGTATTTTAAATCACACCTAAACCTCACCCATTTAGAAAACAGTTCTCCTCAAATTTCTCATATTTACACCAAATTTACCATAGTGTTACATTAAAATCAAGAAATTGTTTATAGATAAATTTCTACAGATCCCAATTCGTACAATTTTTTACATCATCAAAAAAATACAATAACGTTTTAGCACATTACAATACACTATGGTAAAACGTACTCGAGAACTCGGATACCTTAATTGACTATTATCCTCGGTATATGTGACGAAATCGACTGGACAAAAAGCGCGCGAAACTCGGATTCGCCGCGTTTGAACTGCCGAGGGCTTTTGTGCCTGGGAAGCGAAAAGGAAAGGGAATTGAGTAACAGTGACATACAGGCGACTTCCGATAATCGCGTCACGAGCCGCCTTTTATTATTGCTGCAGCCAAATCCGTGGCGCATTCAATAAACGACGATAACCCAATAACGGCCGGCCCATGTGACTCACACGCGCCACCGATTTGGCGACCCTGCGGCTTTGTCCGAAAGTCCCTGTATAGGCGGCCTAAGTGCGCGTCAATTTCATTCTTGGCACACCTTAACAGCGGATACGCTCCTCTGTACATGGGTGCGTCCAACAAAACGAAAAAAAGCAAACTGCGCGCGCGCTGAATTATTCATTCCCACTGGGTAACTCGTCGCCGATCGTTTTTTCAATTAAAAACGTATGTGGAAACGGTTTATTCTCATTGCCACAAATATGCTGTAGGGGTTTGAAGACAAGACAATTTTGTATTCAGCGATCCAAAAAACATATAATAACTCAGTTCTAGGTAATTTGCTCTGCCCATTAAAATGCATCGCTCAAAGAGTTAATATTAAAAAATATTTTATACATTTTTTTAAACATATTTTTAAAAATAACTAAAATATTTTTTTAATATTAAGTAATATTTTTTATTGATAGGGACTCAAGGTAATTGATAGGGAATCAAGGTAACTTTTTCCGCTGCAATCGACGCTCAAAAAACCGTACCAGTTATTCTAATTCAACGTCGTTAACGTTGCCGGTTATCGTGGCATCGATACGCCGGCGCTTTAATAGCCCAATAAAAGCGGCCCGACACTCGAAAACAATATTTCCGCGCGCGCCGTAAATCCCCTAGTAAAAATTGTGATATTGCTGAGTTAATGGCCTGATCAGGATGCCTGATCAGAAACTTATCAGGCATCCACATCAGGCCCTCATCACTAATGGAACGGTAGGAATCGATGTAGATATGACAAGGAAACTTCCAAGGATCAGGCTTCCAATGTGCCGAAAAAAATACAATGACTGAGACGAGAAATGAACTCTCGATGCTCAGTTTGCAGTTTGACTGATTTGTCCCTGAGCTGTTGGAACATTTTATCCATGAGTCACCGCGATATGTCTATATTATTACCACAATATGATGTGGTACGCCTTATCATAACCTGATCAGGACCTGACAAGGTCCTGATTCAAATCAGGTTATCAAATGATGTGGTTTCCTGCCCAAAACCTGATAAGGTCATGATCAGATTACCATACCAATATCAAAACCATACCAAAATGACCTGATAAGGGAATGATCAATTCTCCCGTTGAGGCCCTGATGTGGCCACTTAGGGGGCGTGCCACATCACCGATGCCAACCGTTACATTTGACTCAATGCTTTATCAGGATACCTCATTGGAACCTTATGTTTTCATCAGGAATCCTCTAATGATATTTGCCACATCAAATCCTGAGAAGGCCCATATGTCTGATATGGTTTGCCACATCACATTTTCTATTAGGGTCATCGTATCTCCGCGGAAAATCGGCCGCATCGGAATTTTACGCGCCGTAAAAGTTGGCGTTGCGATGACACCAACCGGTCGCGCGAGCAACCTAGATCCGGGTCGTTTTTCCGAACAAAAGCGGCCGCAACAAGCGGCGTAATTACGCGCGGTAATGACGCGCGGCCCTTTGGCTAATCGCAACAACGCGATCGGCTGGTTCCCGCGCCACGATTGTTTACCGTTCGTCTCATTTTCCGCGTTCCCGGCGCGCGCTTCATTTTCCGGATCTGCGTAATCGGTCTGGCAAGACGTGCGCACGATAATTGCCGCCCGGTTGGCCGTTTTTTCTCCACATTTTCGTTGCGAAGTACGGTTGTATAACTGTAAACGGTGGTTGCGAGCGATCCGGGCAGTGAAAACGGCTGGTCAAATCCGCGGGGGTTGGGCCGGGTAATTCTATTGGAATAATTAAGGAGAGAAGGAGATGACATGATAAGTTGGCGTTTCAGGAGGAAAACGTCAAACAAATTGGTTAGGTGGATTGATTGATTTAACTAAGCTGCTAAGATGACGATTGTGTTGGGGTACACTCTAGAAAAGTGATAGAAACTCATTAAGATCGACTGTGGTTTTAGAGTTAAAGAAAGTTGAAGGGTAGAAAATTAACGTTAGATCTATTGAAAACATACATTGAGAGAACAAAACAGTAAAAATTACTGTTTAAACAGTGACGCTGAGATACTAACGACAATGAAAAAATTATATTGTAAAAAACAGTAAAAATTACTGTTTCAGCAGTACATTGACTGTTTTTTACAATATAATTTTTTCATTGATGATATTATCCCAGCGTCATTGTTTTAACAGTAATTTTTACTGATGTTTTTCTCTCGGTATACCTACATAAAAAACTTCTATCCCTAAGTAATTGCATTTAAGTACCAATAAAATGTATATGCAAATATACTCATGAGTCCTATACAAACTGTGGCAAATCACTGTCACAAACTGCATTTTACAACAGAGAATGTTATGAACATAATTTGAAATCAAATCATTGACGATGAAATTAATATCATTGGAAATTATATTATATATAGGGATCAATTAGCAATTTTTTATTAACTGTTGAAGTGAAACATGTTCACTTCAACAGTTAATACAAAATTTATTTGAGCAATTAAAACATCAAATTATGTTTTAATTGCTCAAATCGAAACCGCTAAAATATATGTTTCTTAAATTTTAAAGTTTTGTCTAGAGATTTTGAATATTCAGTTAATTTTAATTAACGTCTTAAAAAGACTCATTCATGAAACCATTATGTACTATGTAATATCTTCTTCTTAACTTAAACTCTCTTTTTCCTCTTTCCTTTCTTTCAATCTTAATTTCGAACTGAATTCGAGGCAATAAATGACTTTGCTGCTTTTTTGTACTGTCAACAATTCTCTTTTCCTTATTTCATGAAATGGTCCATCTTTTCCATCGTTTTTCTCGGAATGCGTCTTTGAAACTACAAAATAAAAAATCTAAGATTAAACAGGCATTTTGAAACTTGAAATTAATTTTTTCTTGGATTGTCAAGAGCGGTATTTTGCGACGCTCAACGCGAACGCTGCTGTGGTTGGTAAAACGCAAAGTACACACAATGATTCATACAAGTCTAATCGCGCGCAATTTTCATGAGAACAAATACCGCAATGGCGTACTCTGAGAACGCTGTGAAATTACATTGAAATCACTTTCACAATACAAAACTGCACGTTCGACCTAAGAGTTATTAGCGTAAAAGTCGTATCGGTTATATCAACGGCATACGGCGACGATGCAAAAATCAGCAATTTATCGAAAAGCCGGAGTTTAAAATCCAAAATCACCTCACCAGTATTTAGATGCTACATAACCTCACATTTGAACGAATTTCTATATATTTAAAATAATTAAAAATCAAAATTGGAAGTGAAACGTAAAATATCTTCAAAGCAAATGGTTCGAACCAAAATACGTTAGAACTAACATGTAAAATATAAAAAATAAATATAAACTGACTTTTCAAAAGTAGCCAAAACCGCCCTTTAACTTCACTTGAATTAACGCCATCGAGCTTTTGAGTAAACTTCATGTCGCAAAACGTCGACATTTCAACCAAGCCCTGTTCGTTTCTTTTGCGGCGTGTTCTTTCAATTTTTCCGTACCTACGCGACAATAAAAACCCGTACAATGCGTCTCGCGAAAGAAAACGCACAATACCGAGCATAACGACTTTTTCGAAAAAGCGGTCGCGAAAAATGATAAGCGTGTGAAATGAATGAAAGAACGGAGGAAAAGTAGCATCAAAAGAAGTCAGGTATTACGTATGTATAGGAAGGAAGCGGGTGAGGCCGATGAATTAAGGTGGAAAAGATAAGAACCGAGAACATAAAAAGATAAAGCGAGGCTGCCTGACTGGACGCAGCGCGCGTATTAATAACGCATCCATCAGAATTGAAGCGAAGGAGAGGCTCACGAGAGCGCCAAGGATTTTTACCAGAGGTGGCGCTAGTGTCCTGTTGACTTATTGTTCTTATTCTGCGCACTACTTTTTCCTCACACTATCTTCAACTTTTCGTAAACAAAAACTTTTCATCCTCATGATGTTTCATGTTCCATCTCATTTGAAATTGAACATAAACCAAATAAAACTTATGAACAATATATGACCATATTATTATCCATATACGATCCATATATGATTTTTTTCATCATATTTGTTTTCATCATTATGCTTTCTGTGCCTTTTATGCACCTTCGAATGGAAAATATACGAAACTAAATTTACGTAGAAGTTCGACGCGCCTCTCGTTTCCCAGTTTGCGTTAAAATTAAACGCGTAGGTCTGAATGGGAAACGCAGTGAAAGAAGGGTCCCTTTGAAAAAGACCTGGGGCTCCACTTCAGACGCCCTTTTTCCAGCGCACAAAAGTATGCGGGGTTTAAGTAAATCATAACCTGGTACGGGTGCGCGCAGACACCACCAGCAGAATGTCGATGAGTGCAAATGCGTGCACTAAGTGTGCTCAGGCATGTGTTGACTAATTGCACACGCACGTGTGAGAGCACGCACTCGGCTCCACGGTTCCAACAATTAATTTTCGCATCGCATTTCCCCTCGTTCCTCGGCGCTCGACAAAATTCACTTTGAGCCTATCATAACTTTTCTTATGCCATCTTTTTGTCTCATTGCGGACAATGCGCGTCTTTAATTCAAAAACACATCTTCACAAAATGAAGAAAACATTTTTATTCTTTTTATGCACTAACAATTTTTATCTTTAATTCCCAAATTCGCTTTCAAAATGCTACCGAAAAGACTTAAAATTTTTTTTCTTTTTGGTTTTATTTATCATTATAAGTGTGTTTTTCATATCTTTGAAAGTACAATTTGAGATTGAATAATGAAGTGTTTTTCAGTTAGCAAAGTTTTTGTTCTTTCTCAATTGATTTGGGAACAATGCAGCGTTGTATAACGATTCGAGTGTTTTCATTCGGGAAAGACGTTTTGTACTTCTACATTAGCGTGGCAAGTTCGCGGGCACGTTGAGAGCCGATAAGATGACGCGAAATGTTTAACGCCGATGTTTGTCGAACGCTTGCTAGACACATTTTTTGTCCGGGATCAGTCGAACAAAAATGCCCGTATCCCTCCCTGGCGTACCTGCGTAACCGACGTAGGTAACGTTTTCGCCAGATGGCGTCGAATGTGATACCGCTCATAAAAAGCAACGTGTTTTATCGCGTGGAATCGGTCTTATTGGGAAGGTTTCTGAATTATGCTTTGTCGATGAAAACTCCGCCTCAGAGTGTCACTTTTATTGTACACAACAAGACAAAATTATTTTCCTCGAAAAAAATGGGAAAAGTTATTCTTCCTGTTTCAACCAGCTTCACCACTAGTCTTGATTAATTGGTCGGAGAAATCAACATTTATTGCGATCGATTTGTAATCGATACGCCTCATTTGAAAAACCAATTAACCGAACTTCTTATCTGTGTTTCATTTGCAATCGTCGGCAGTCCCCTTCGCTTTTTGCTCGGCTCGATACGAAACACGAAACTTTCCCGATTACAATTAATGATCGCATTCGTCTCGACCGAACAGCACCCATGGCCAAACAGCCGTAACAGTTTTCCACTTCGAGCGGCTTTTTTCGGCCGACTTTGCCAATCGTCCTGCTGTTTCGCCACCGAGTTTCAGACGGCGAGAAAAAGCGCCGTCTAGCCGGCATAATTTATTCCGTCGGTAATATCGTTTTATGTCCTGCAATATAGTGAACTTCGGCACTCGATCATTTTGGCTTGTCGAGTGAAACAAAGTCCAGCGTGGACATAAAAGCAAATATACAGAGAGATGGTATTTCCGCGCGATTCCCCGGGTTTTATTGCAAATTTAGGCGACGACAAACGCAATTCTTAGATCGTTCATGCAGACTTTATTTTCATAATAAATTAGTGTTATCAAGTATATGGGGGCAGTTTTCTCTTTTTATTATTTTCATCATTATATACAAGATCAATATAATATATTGACCTTATAACTGTATATGATCTACATTTAACTGAAACGTGGTCCATATACGATTTATAAATAATCCATTTTTAATCCATATGCTTTAATTCAACATAAAACCAAATAATTTTTTCCTCCAAAAAAAAATATTCAACATGAATCGTCCTTAATTATTACAAATTGAACGACTATGAAAATCGAATTTTTCGAAGATCCCGATTAAATTCCGTTTACGGGCATTCCGTGTCATTTGGCGCTGAAATGCTCCGAGTTGCACGTGACGCGCTCGACTGAAGGGACCGTGAGCGGTTTACGCGACGTCGGTCTCGGGTCGAGGAGACGCGGATTTCGCTGTTAGCCGAGGCACGAAGCGTTTCCGCCGCCCACGCTCGTGACTCATGCGAGGTGCCGCGGACAAGAGAACACGCTTCGGCGTACTTTCGAGCGCGCGACCAGACTTCGCCTTGTTCCATTCAATTCATAATTCTAATTACATTCGCGTCCCGTACCGTTATATTTTATGCATGCGCCGCTCGCAGACCATTTTGCTCGCGACTTTTCTCGCGTTGCGAACTCGCGAACGGGCAACGTTCACGGCTGACGAGTGACGGCGAAATGGTTAGACGTTGCCCGAACTCAGTCATTGCACAAGCAGAAACACGCTCGGTTTGTGTTGAAATTTCGTTCTTCGTTGTAAATTAGAGTTTGGATTGGATTTGGATTACAGTTTTTTTATGAATACTGCGAAAATGCCGTGTTTTATAAGTAAAACGGCTAAACTCTTTATAAGTTATAATGAATAGGCAGTATATGGTAAAACACGTTTAAGTGTTTTACGAAGAAATGTTTTAAATTAAAACAGTTTAAGCGCTTTATATAAGATTTAACATGGAATCATACAAAAATTCGTTGAAATTCAACGAATTTTCAGAAACGGAAAATCATATTTCAAAACATTATCGGATATATATAAGTTGACAATATCATCATTTCAAATACGATATTAATAATTGAATGATAGTTTTCAATTTATAAGCGTTAATATTATGAATGATTTTTTATGTTTCTGAAAATACAGAAAAGTATATGTTTGGTTAGATTTTGTGGACGTTTTCCATTATTTAGCTTCGAAATAGGAAGATCGAAAAATTCGAAATTTTTTAAAATTGACTAATTTTTGAAATTTCAACAAGTTTAGAATTTATGAATTTCAAAGTTTACTTCGACGGTTCGTACTATCTGGTAAGACAAAAATGCTTGTTTTTCAATGAAACTTTGTTGAGTCAAGCATTTTATTCTTCGCTTAAGAATGTAGTATTCTTTGTCAGTTTTCTTTCATGCGTTCATGCTGTCGAATTTCGTTTGGTGCAAGTGAAACGCCGCTCTTGTAGTCGCTAGAATTACTGCCTCGTAAACTTTAACTGCGTCGACAAAATGCAGACGAAAAATTGTTCCTAGCCGATGGTTTGAGCGAACGATGGAAAATCGTTTAAAACGCGCTGTTTGAGAAACGTTTCCTTTAATGTAAGCACTTTTTTCACTTCCTTGTTTAAACAGATTTTACGAGGGAATAGGACATTTCCTAGTGAATCAATCAAGTCTGTCTTATAACAAGTCAGACAGTTTTCCCATACTTCAATTAATTAATATGGAAACGTAACAGTAGCGATTATTATTTAATTTTTCCTAAATTTGTGAAGTGTATTTTCTAGCTAACTGCCTAAACCAAGGGAAAATTCTGACAAATGTTAATAAAAAAATTTATCAACGACTAGGTTAGATAATATCACTTTATCATTGTTTTTATTATAGGAACATATGTTAATACGTTGACACCGCGAAAACTTCCACGGCGACGGTTTTTGTATGATCTGCGTCGAAAAAACCTCGAGTCTAGCCACAGACCAAACGAGTGTTAGATTTCGCACACATGACACTGTCACAATCAATCTTTCCGGAGATGCCCCAAAATACAGTACAATAAGTATTTAATTTCGAGGTCACGTTCCACGAAATCCGCACGACTCCCCCGACTTCCGTCAAAACTGATCGATCCACTTTTCCGAATTGCGCTATTTTTCGTATCTGCTAATGAATTCGGCTAATTCGATCAGCCGCCGAATTTCTTCGAAAATACGACGAAGAATCCGCGCGTTTCAGTCCTTTCTTTGGGCCGAATTCGTCCTAATATAGCCCTCCCGTCGAAGCATAATAGCAGTGAAACTGATTGGTCGAAAAACGGAGTAAAAAGTGTAACGCCGCTTTTACCGAGCGCGAGCTTCGTAGGAAATTCGAGCGCGATAAATCCATTCTTCTATTTTTAGTATCGATGGAGCGAAGAAGCTGTTAGTGTTACGCGCTACCTCGTATTGCGAATGAGACTCGAGCGAAGAAATATGGTAGAGATCAGCCGGAACGATACCAATCGGATCGCTATCGCAAATATAGACTGTCGCGATAATGTATTCCGCAAAGAACCAACCACTACACTACGTCCATAACTCTGCGCGATATTCCATTTCGGCACGCAATTCTTAATCAATTTCATCAACCTCGTCAAATCCTTCCACTAATTCTGCTTTTTCTGATTGATCCGATTCGGCTCGCAACCGCTGATTACTGTTCGGTTATTGGACGTGTTATGTAATAAAATTGTTTCGTAAAGATTCGCTATTAAAAATGGCTGGTAGAAATGGGTACAATGCAAAACAATTACAGTCCGAGGGAAAACAATTCTGAGAAATATTAATAAAAAATTGCTTTGACCGTAAGACCTTTTTCGATCGAGTTTTAATAATTTGTAATTAAATTAAATCAGATCACATTTTGATGTTATCAAATTACGATAAATTTACAACCGTGATCAAATAAAGATTAAAAAATTATTTAAAAATGTTTTAACAATCATAAAAAATGATTAGAAGTGATAAAAAATTATTTAAAATAATCGAAAGACTCATTTCTGGTTAAACACTTTTTCATCAACATCTGACTAAATTTCTTTACTCGAAACGTAATTAATGTATTTTCGGATTTCCAAATACATAAAACTCATCAAATTTGACGTAAATGATTCATGTTTTGTAAATTGTTCTTAGTAAATGTTCAACAATTTATAATTTGTACCTTAAAAGAACATTTTCATTGCATCTTAAAATAGTTTCAAAGTAGTATAATTTTGAATCTGTGTAACTAGTAACTATTGCTTCAAAGCAAATTTCACTCATGAAAAATGTTTGACGTAAAACGGTAAATAACAGATGTCGAATGAACATTACAAACTCATTTTTTATTTCATGGTACGTCTGGAAAAGTTACGTGCATTACATCGTCAGATTGTACAGCGTTATATGTGCACAATGAAATCGCATAATGCTGCGAAATTTTACAACCCACTGTAAAGTTACGCACCATATTATATAACGGGAGATGGTATGTTTCTGCTATTTATTATGTAAAGCTCACACAAAAGGAAACGTCGTTAGAAAAATGACAAAATGCAGCGCTGCCACGATGATAACTAGTATACTTTCAACTTTACGATGCTCAAACTCCGCGAAAAGTTCGCGACTCGTGTCGCAATATTCGGGCGTGTTAGTTAGCCATTTCATGGTGTTTGTTTATAACGCAGGCACGGTGTATTTCGAACAGAACGAGGCAAATGTTAATGCTTTTTATTACGTTTGCCTCATTATCATCGTAAACATTAATTTGGAATCTACGTTGTTCGTCGTTTCTGTTTTCCCTCCGTTAACCTCGAAGACTAAAACGATACGATTCGAAAGAGCAATATAAATTTACTCTAAATCGCGAAAGGCTACTAAATCTAATCCGTTGTTTGTCGAAAGATTGATGAAATCATAAACCAAGTGAATCAAAACAAAACGAACACTCGCCGGCACTTCATTAAGGCTAAAGCCGTGCGTTTTTCGGGAGAAGGGAGATGACTGATAGGGCTATTTGCGTTTCAAGTTCAGACATCGCGCGGATCGAAATGTAAAAAACATTTTTTACTGCATGAAAAACATTTGTAAAAAAAGTATGCTTTTCTTCGTTTACTTTTCATTTTATTTACGAACCATAATGTACAAAGAATTTTTTTAATGTTTAAAATAATGGATTCTGTTCAAATAGTTTTATAAAGAATTACACAATTTTTTGTATTTGCAAAAGAGCTGACAAATTATTTCGGATCCACCTGTAAAATTAGAGAACGAACGCAAAATCATTTTCCAACAATAAAACCGGAAATTTACTGACTCCGCTTTTCAGTGTTGGATAAAATTATTCTCGGATCGAATAATGGCGCGATTAACGATCGAGCGACGACTCGGGTTTGCGACGTCAGTTGCATCTGTTGCACCACCGCGATAAGCTCGGCGATTTCGTCCCGCAATCGACGTGAAACAAGAGCCGCTCATCGGCCGGCTCAAACAAGACAGCTGCCTTTTAGTGTCCGACTCTAATTTCCGGCTGACGTTGACGTATTGAATTTCAAAGCGACGCTTCGCAATCTCCTTCAGTCCGAGCTTTTGTACGCCGCGTTCGAAAAAAGAGAAACTCCCCGATTAATTTCAATTGTCCACTTTCGCGTCTTTGTCCCGAATCAGCGCACTGCCATCGACGTCATCTGGCATTTCGTACGACACGATTTTCGGTGAAATCGAAGAATACTTTTTGAAATCATATAACGAGAAAAAAAATCCGTTCGAGCAAAGTTCCTAGTAACTACAGTAACGATTGTTTTACAATGTTCAAAAGAATTATATGGTAAAACTTTGTAATCATTTGGTCATTTAAAAATACTCTAGTGCTCCAGTATTTATAATGTTTTTCAAGGAACTTAATATTTGATGAATATTATATCATATGGTAACAGTTCCTGAGAGTTAGACAATTTTTTAACACTTGAACGAAGAAAAGAAAGTTTTAACTCTATCTCATCATTTAACTCGGAAAAACATTCCTATTAAAATCATACTGAAAAGGAAGTAAAAGTCGTGTAAAAGGAAATGTTTCCCTAAGTTCGAAAAGTGTAGTTTAACGATCTTATACTAATCGAAAGTATCGTTCGGTGTCTCGAGACTCGCGTGCGAAAATAATATAGCGTCTATATATACGCGGTCCGGGGAAAGGGGTGGAGAAAAAGTGAGAAGAAGTGTTGGGTGCGGAAAGAACGAGTCGCCGTGTGTCAATCTATGTTTAGATACGGCTCGGCGGCACGCGATCGGTAACGAGATATAAGTAGCATCAATTTCGACGCCGGTAATTGAAAAGCCGCGCGCGCTAACGTGCCATTGGTCACGATAATGCGCGGACTTGTTCCGTTCGTTTGATCGGACCTTGCGCCGAATGCGGCTCGGGATCGCACAGCTTATTTTCATTTATTCGCGGATTCGAGTTTATCTCGTGCTCCCGTGGCATTGTGCTTTATCCGCGCGGATTAAAAGTTGCGCGCCATTGGCATACTTGCTTCGTCCTTGTCCCACGCTCTTCTCTGCCAAAACTTCGGACGACAAGCTGTATTCGTGCGGGGATCAAGTTTGCAGCTATTTTCACTTTATTGGTTTCGCCATTTTGTTATAATTTTGTTGTAGCATTTTTGTGGGTGAACGGTTTAAATATGTTAATCACTGTTTTAGGAATTTACATTTTGTTGGTTTTGATGCAATCGTTTAGATTGATAATATTTTGAGAAACGGACACTTTTATTGATTTATAAAAATTGTGATAAATGATGATTTTTTACTTTTTTGTCGGCACCGTTTTTATTTAAATGAGAAACTCTTTGACTTGAGTGCAAACTCGGCTGTATTAAAAAAAAAAAAAAACAAACAATTTTCAAACTATTCAAAATTAAAAAATATTTTAAAACAAATTATTTTGTCAAATTACTTTTTTTACTCCTGAATACGATATTAGCTAATTTTCACTAAAAATAATAATTTTATGTAACGAGTAAAAATAGGGTTTTGAGCTCTTCTGAAATCCACACAAATCAACAGGTTTAAAACAATTAAAAGCCATGAATATGTCTTATTTATAAAGTATAAAATTCTTAGAAATTCGACATATGATAGTACAACAAGATTAATGCAACAGCATATTATAAATACACGTGTATCTTGCAAGCACAAATAACCGACAAAGGAAGCTGAGAAGCCGAGACAACTTCATATTTCAAAAGTAACCTAAAAGACGATCTGCATAGCTTCGAAACAGCAAAACCGGGCCGACTTTATCTGCGTTTCCCCCTGAAACTGACCGAGCGCGCTTAACCGGCACGAGTGCCTATTAGCTCGATTTTGAACGCAACGAACCGGCCGTTACCCTATCCCGAAATAGTTCTCAAAGCGACAAAACCTGCCGCAGTACAAGCGCACGTCCACTTTTCCGAACGATTTCGCGAATTTCAAACTCGAGCACGACAAATTCATTTCGACGGAGAAAAGTGCTACAAAAAAACTTCCGACGTCATTCGTTGATACAAATCAATCTTTTTTGAAAATTGAACTTTTTTCTTTGTGTAATATTGATAATATGTACAATTCTTCAAAATTATACAAATCTTCTTTAAACTTGTACAATTTGTGAAATTTGTCAAACAAGACTCACAAATTTAGAAATATAGATAGAGTTGAACTTATTGTTGAACCGATTTGACTTTAATATACATATTTCTAGTAAAGTATCAAACATTAGTTTTTCCCAAAGTTTTTAAGAAAATTTTCGCCAGGCTTAACGTAAATGTGTGCATTTTTTAGAATTCGAGTATACTCCGCAAGTTTAATTTAAAGATTTCGGTACAGCTGAGAGAGCTGATACTTGATTACTATTCAGTTTTAATTCTTAATTTAAATATGGTAAACATTTTTAATTTGTACTATTTAATTTTTTCAAATGAAAGAGTAGGTTTTAATTTTGTGCATATTAAACAAAATCCTAAGCAAACGATTTCGCTATAATTATACACTAGGAAAAATAGTGTAGCCAATAGTCTGTTCAAAAGTAAACAAAAAGTCGACACTTTTCTTGTTCATTTATTCGTTTTTTCTTTTTTTTTACATTTCGCTTTGCGTGCTTTCTGAGGTTTTTTCTTATGTCTTTTATCTTCTCCTTTCTCAATTTCACTTAATTCTTTTATTCTGCTTCATTTTTACACATGTGTGTTGTCGATCGGTAGATGTTAAAACTTGTATAGTTCTCCGTATCTGTGTTGCAGTTTAGTTTTAGGTTAGTCTGAAAAGCAGCGCACTCTTAGAAATCTTCTGGTTGTCACAGCAAGATTTTCTTTTTGCTAGGGTTCATATTGTCATAACATGAATGTCATTCTGTGATAGCAAGATATCTGTCTGAACTCAATAACGAGCGGACTGCGCATGCGCAGACCGCAAGGTATCTTGCTGTCGCAGAATGAAAATCAGTTTGTCCCAGAATGAAAATCATGTTGTGAAAGAACTAATTTTCCTACTCTCGCAGAAGGATTCTTCTTGTCACAATGGACATGTTTAAGAGTGCGAGACTCGCCCTTACCGAATTGTACCAATTTTAGTTTTGTAACAATTTCTGGCGATACAGATATGTAATAATCTCTCTAGGGCATCCGCCTCCAAATATTACTGTACCATATTGTAATCAAGTCGTGTTATATATCGTTTGAAAACAGTTATTGTACCCTGTAACAGTTTTTCCTATTTTATTAGATAAATGATGATAAATCAAGGAAAAACTACTACACCATCTATCATTTCTATATCACTGACAGCAAATCGAGCACATTTTAGTAAAATTTTTGTCTGAATGTGCATTTAAGGAATTTTGTTAGTCTTGGCGCATCGCTTTGAGTCCCGATAACTCGATCGGTCGAGCGGCACCGGCGGCTATACATATTTCCAGGTTGCCGGCCACCTGCCGCTGTGCCCCAGCCGGAATAGCATTAGTGTCGCGCGTTATTAAAATGCGGGCCCGTGCACGCGCGGCACGAGTCGCGCTGCGACAAAAGATGCGCTCGCTCGTACGAATCGCCGTGTTCACGGGTGCGTTACCACGAGGGGCTCCAAGCGATGGCTAATTTGTTCCGCTGGCAAACTGGTTTCATCGAATTGTTCCAAAGGTTGCCGCACTTTTTTCTCACACACCGACGGCTGACAATAAACGGGGATCCGCGGCGTTCTGGCTTGATGCGCGCCGAAGCCGGAGAGGGTTTGCGCGGATCAATTTCTTGTGGGAATTCGCGTAGTTTATCAAGTCAGTGTCGCAGAAGCCGCGGCCGAATGGGAGGAAAGTTATGAAAAGGCAATTTTATGTGGGTTTAACAATCGTTCTCGTTCTTGGGGGGAGGGGAGGTTGGTATAAGATATATTTGGTTGTGTTGTCTTATGACTACATCATAATTTGTTGTGCAGTAAATTTAAAATCCTTCCATAAATCTTCAAATTTAGAACTCTCTCTGAATTTACTTAAACACACCACAACATCAACCGTAATACCAACACATCAACCCTCCAGCTGCACGTAATATCACCACAACCCCTAACGAGTCGTTTCTCTCCCTGCGGAAACGATGACACATTTACCGAAAACATGCCACTCCGGGCGAATTAAAATTGCGGCTGACGAGCAAAAAGCCGTCGCATAATAAGCTCGCAAATGTAGCGTCGCGAAAAACAGCGTCGCGTTCGGCTGACTCCGCTTGCGAAAACAGACAACTCTGCGATGAGCAGTAGAATCGACGTCGTAACGTGATGTCGTTTGGTTGCAGAGCTCCAGAGATGAGAAGTCCGCGTCGTCGCCGGTGTCCCAGGCGAACACACCCACCCCTTCGGCGTCGCCGGTGGGTGACGCGCCGCTGGGCCGCGCCCTGATGGAGGCCGCGCTGCAGCAGGCGTCCGGCAGCCAGCAGAAGCCGCCCCTGGTGGTGACGCCGCCGGGATACTGGGTCGACGGCACTGACCACCGGCACACCCTCGATAGCGCGGGACGCGCGCTCCTGCCGGCGCAGCCTGCCTGGCAGCCAAGGATCGACCAGGACGACACCGCCAAATGCTACCGCCGATTCTTTGTCGGAAGGGTACGTCATATCATTTAGTTCGCATTCTTACACCTTATCGTATGTGTCGGCCAAAGCACAATAGCTTTATTTTCATTCCGAATATTTTAACCCTTTAAGGCACAAATAGCTACAATCGCTAATTCGATCAATTTATATGCATTTTTTCTTGTATTAAGCTACTCGATTAATAGATCACTGGAGCGGCATTATCAAACTGTTTCAAATTTATTTTATCTTTATTAAAAACAATTATTTATATTTAAGTTATGGTCAGATGTGGTAAAAATTGATTCCAATGACTGATCACTTTTACCCCATTTGACCCTATATTTATATTTTTCTTTCATTTTATTCCTATTCGTTTTTATCCAATTTTTATTTTCTTTCTTTACAACATTTATGTGCACTTATATTTTATATTGATTTATTATTATCAGTTTTACCAACTTTTGCGCGTAATTTATGAAATTAAGTGAATCAAAGTAAAATAAAATTGTATCCAATTTTTCGATCGATTAATAATATAAGCGATAATCAGTAAAGTTGTTTTAATCTAACTTCAAAACTTTAATCAGTGGATGTCGTGACAATCGCTTTAAAAGGTTTGGATAAGACCTATCGAAAACATTAAAATAAGAATCACTTGGAATCACTCATAGCTTCACATTTCCGAATTCTGGCTACCATGATCGGAAGTATGGTTATAGAAATACAAATCATCTAACCGTCAGTGGAAATTATTGTTTGGGTACATGGATAACTTTATCGGAATACATTCTTAACGTAAGATGACCATTTTTTAGAGCGTTGGAAACAAAAGAATCATATTCTTTTTAATTCCGTTTATTAAAAAACTTTATACAGCGTATACACCACCACCTAGGTTAGAATGATATATGCATGTATGCACTGTAAGAAGTTTGCATGCTGGGTTATACGAGTATGAGTGTTTTCGGGTCGTTAAACAGATTTCTATTTATATCGAATAGATTGTTCTTTTCGTCTTAATCTGCGACAAGTTCTATAAGAAAGCCAGTTAACGTAAGTGTACCTAAACTGATATCGAAACAAGATATAACTGTTTCCTGTAACAAATCGGCAAATCGATATATCGAGTCGTTCTGATGTAGATCAACTTGTTTGCCTGACACAACCTAACCGGTTGCCTTCAGCACTTTGCTAAATTCAGGTAAACTGTTTCGTTGAAACGGTATTTTATCTCATTTGGGTCAACAATTTAATACTTTTGATGAAATTGAAGTTTAATGTCCGGATACGTGGGTTAAATTTAATTCGATGGATAGCGTTTGCTTGTGACGAATTAATTATATAATAAATTTGTATTTATTTCATTAGATAAATAAACTCATCAACATTTTCATTTTATTTATCTGTACAGTAATCTGGAGCAATACATTTAAAGTATTTAAAAATCGAGTATTCCAAACAGATAGGCCAGTATTAAGCTTAAATTATACGATATATTTTATTCTAATTATCCTTTAATCAAATAATTTCAATGTTAGATTTCAAAATTATTAACAAATTTGCAATGAAATGATTGTACAGCTTTAAATTAATAACACGAGAACCTTTACACACTTATTTTTTGGTCTAAAATATTTTTGCTGAAATAAAACACAATATATCAAATACGTGAAATCCGTGAATAATTTTGATATCCAAAGAAATGAAAAATCGCAAAAGTAGAATATGAAATTACGTATGTCAAATAATTATTTAAACTTTATAATTATTCTTAAACTGCAAGTAGGTCACTTAAATGAATGTACTGGGACAATTCAGTGATAAATGACCACTTATTCGTTTCGTCAGCCCCCATAAAGGTTAATAAAGATCGTGTAAACCGCGAATTTAGGAATGTGACGGACTCGCGTAATAAGAAACGGTGACCCAAATGTTTCACTTATTACTCGGATCGTCCACTGACAGTTTTCTTGATCCGTTTCAATTACTTTTGCACTCTTGAGTTACGCTAAAAGTAAACGTAATTACACTTCGTTTGAGTGTAGTTCTCGAAATGTCCTCAAGTGTATTTTTTTATAATATAATATAAAATAATGTACATTGTATGTGCAACGAAATTTATTCCCCGCATAATTTCGATATTCTTGATTATTCATAAACTCGTAAATCCTACTGCAAATTAGGTGGCCTAACCTGCAATTTTGGCTTCGGGATTGAAGCGGGCCTTCCCATTTAAGTTTTATTCGAAATTGCATTTCAATGGCCTGGAAATAATTGAACCATAATTTTGGATTCTTAATGTCCATTATTATAACTTGCCTTACACTATAGTAATAACTATTTACTACACGATTCTCCGTATGTTTATAGTATCATTTAGCTCGTTCGTTAGTCGCCGTACACATTTTGTAAATTATTTACACATTTTAACAAAAGTAACAATACTTTCTTATATTTTTTTATTAAAAAACGTATTGTAAAATCTACTTTGGAAGTATCGATCGCAGCGCCACCTAAAATCTATTAGCTAAAATTTATAAAATACTGCAACTTCTGCGTTCGAACATATCAGTAATGTTACTCATTACTAATATTAACAAATTTAAAGTTAGTATGTGTGAAAATGGAATTCGCGAACTTTACTCCCACTACCGCCAGGTTGCGCAAGCGTCGCCCATGAAACTCATTTTCTTAGTGCATTTACTTTAAAAATGTCATGGTTCGTATAAAATTGGATTTGTACTGGATTGCGATGCGTCGTGCTTTTTTAATATTGAGAATTGAACATTTTCTTCCCGAATATTAATAATTTACGAAGGAGTTCTAAAAATTTAATATCGGTCGAAATAAACCATTCAAAATCCTTTATGAAACCATTCATCCAAAAGTCGAAACAAACAACAAAGTGCAACTCATTTGCCTTGCAACATAAGTATACAGAAAATGCAGCATTATTCTTACTTTTTGCTTCGTCTCATTCTTCCGCGTCAATTAAAACATTTTACAAGAAAGCGCACTATATGAATCCCCACGATTCAGCCTGTCCCCCTTTACATATCTCGGGTTTGTTATGCGAACACTACACGCTACTCGCGTTCCAACGTCACAATCAAAGTAGTTTGCGAATATTTTTAAAGTTATTCTGTAATAAGAATGAAACGCATATGGTCCGTATACAGATATATTGAAATATGTATATCGATTTATGGACCGATGGAAAACATGTTCGGCATGTATGACTCAAATTCTAAGGCTAAATGTGATCCCAAATAAAGTATTATATACGGGTTACAGTTTTCACGATTAGCAAATAGTATACCTTACCATTTGAAATTATACTTTGTACCACAATAGTGGTATCTCCTACAATTAAAGTGGTAACTTTTACCACTTAGTTTTCTCAGTGCAAGTCAATTCAATACATTCTGAAACTGCACATTGGCATTACAGTCAGAAAGGTCGATACAGCTCAGCGATAAAAGACGAAACCTCATTCAATACCATTCAATCATGTATTCACTTACATCAAAATAAATCTATTTTACCACTAATCAGCGCCGAAGTTCATCAGTCCTATCAACCCATTCCCGATCAGAATATCTTCCCGATCAGAAAGTGCCTCTCGATGCCTTCAATTCATTTTAAGTCAATCCCCGTATTATATACTAATGGTCATGCGAAAATCATCCTCGGCTTTTCTTTATTGCTTCTGCACGTTAAATTGTAATATCGACTCAAATCGGGCACAACACGGTTTTTTTAATTAAAAATCCGCGAATTTTGAAAATACAAACGAGCAATTACAGTTGCGCTAAAGGTGTTCATTACTCGCACTCTAATGAAGGAAACGACTGCGGCAGTGGTAGTTGTTATTAAGTTACGCCGCCCATTCCTCGAAACCCCAAGTTGTGCAACGCCATCGTCGATTTTGCAAAAGATTTAATTAAACCTCGACGATTCTTCGGAGGATCGATCGGATTCGAGATTCCATGGAACGAAAATTGCGATAGGAAATGGGTGTACACAAAAAAGCTAAATTAAAATGTTCGAGAATTTATTCAAAATTCTGGCAAAAATTTATTTTGAAAAATGTTCCCAGATGATATGGTACCTCACTACAGAAATAACCTAAAACCTATCTCAATTAGATCGCCTTTGATTAGGTTTAGATAGTTTTCTGTCCAGATTTAGATCAAAACTGGTCTAAATCTGATCTGAATGAGATCATATATGCCGGGTAATTTTCACAAATCATGTAAAGTTTACTATATCGAGAAGATGTATTTTGATGAAAAATACACGAAAAGTATAGAAACGTCTTTTGCGAAATATCGTAAAATTGTAATGTATGGTAAAATTTACTTCGATTTTTGGACTTATATCGAATATTTTTCTCGAAGTCCAAAGCATCGGCTAATCTGACAAATGCGGTGCAGAATGCGTGCGTGATTCCCAGAACGAAGTAATTAAAGTGCCGGGCGAAAAAAACGTACGCAACGTGGCATTACGTAACGCGTTTCGAAGTCGTGCGCGCGGTTGAACTAGATTTGGAAAAGAGCGTGCGCTATTGCTGCGCGCCTTCACCGATATCACCGCGCCGACGTCGGGATAGCTCAAAGTCATTGTTCGACCGACTTGGAGCGCCGAACGGGGAACGGGGAGAGCGAAAATAAATTCAGCATGGTGACACGCTAGTGGGGTGTTTGGGGGGATCGTCCGTTGGAATGTTGAGCGCTCTTGTTTTTAACCGGTTCGAGTGACTTTTCAATTAAAATTTCAAATTGGGTTAAATAAACCATTTTTGTGGTAAACCGAGTGAAAATGTTAAAAATTATTTCGGATTATGTTGGGCTATATCGGAGAAAAGACTACAACAAAAATAGGGATTAAGTTCGGATTAAATGGTCGAATAGTGACTTTACTTTAAATTCATTAAAAAAATTAATAATAATTTATTTTATAATAACAAAATTAAAAAAAAGTGAATAACTCTTTAAATTTGCTTTGACTATACTATAGAAGTCCGTCACCATATTTGATGATTGTATCTAAAATATAAATACGTATAAATACGTATTGTATCTTATCACATTATGAATGGTAAATTTTCTTACAGCTTTAAGTAAATTCTGTCATCTCGGATTCCTTTGAAGTTACAATAATTTTGTTATAAAACTCCACAATATGCTGCAATTACTCCAGTTTGGTTAATTTTTTGGTAATTTTAAATTTTAAGTCATAAAAGACACAAAATATAATATAAGAATATAATCAAACTGCCGAAGGTCGAAAACCAACACATTCGTATGCGCTTTCATCTAATACTTTATGCAAACGTCGATATTTCTAACGATCGTGATTTCGATCGCGAAATCGGGATTGACCGCCTTTTCAGTTTAACAAAATATGCGCGCAAACGTCTTGGAAATACGTGTCAATAAGCTTAGACCGTGCCGTAGCACGAGAGCGGCGGCAAGTTCTGCGCGACGCGATTTTTATGGCGCTCACGTTCGCATTTGAATTACTTCCAGTTGGATTCGATTTTGTTGCCGGTTTCAGGTCATGTTAATCAAAGAACAACACAGCGCTATGAATGTATAAAACGTATCTGTAGATACGGCGAAAGGTCAGCGGTCTATTTAGATTTCGCGATCTAAGGTTTTGCAATTGCGAATCGCGTCGGGAGAAAAGTTACATCGAACAAAATCTGACCGAATTTGATCGAATCTTCTTTGAATTTGTCTATTCAGTCAGAATCAAACCAACTAAAAGTTCAATACACAATTCATGTGAAAATACTATTTATTATTCATGAATATAGTATTTTTTATTATTTAAAAAATACTATTTTACGGAATAGTAATTACATAAAATATCGGTATAATTACCATATTTTTTGCAAAACTGTCTGAACAATTGCAATTTTGCGATATTAATTTTGTGTAAAATGTACAATTTTACACATATTTCTGTCGGCGAAAAGCTTTCCGGACGGTAAAATTGTTTGGCACTGAATGTGTTTCGCGATTGTAATTGCCGAATGAGCAATTTAGTAAATCACGGTAAGAGTATGCTCCATTCATTATCAGATTTCACATTAAATCGGAATAAATGGGAATTATTCAAATCGCAATTCTTTCGCTCATTTCGGCTTAATACGCGCGTGTCACCGTATTAATATTTATGGCCTTTAAAGCGAGGATTAATTATTCATTCAACAAGGTACAATGAGAAAGAGAGCTTTTTTGTTTGTGTGATAAGTAATAACACGCCACGGTGGTTTATAATGAAAGTATCAGACGAGATTTGTGATGTGAAGCACTTGAATATGAATGGTATCTTTCGGAATCACTGAGGGTGTTTATTTTTCGTCAGTTGATACCCTATTACGGAACTAAGTTGTCCTGTATTTTTAACTTCGTTAAGATGTTGAGTTCGCGTGAGAACAAAAATTTTACAGGTTAGTTTGAAGTGGAAATAAATGAAACAGACGATTTTAGAAAATATTGATCATTATTTATATTAATCTTTATATTCATTCCAAAAGTTATAATGGCTTTGCATTATAACTTTTGTCCAAAAGTGACATTCTAATGTGGATTGATTAAACATTCTGCATATTATAAATGACGCTTTAGTATCTTCTTCAATTACTTTTTATCATCGTGTAACTGTTCATTTGACTTTAAAACTCTCTTAAAATAGTCTATTCACCATGACAGGAATATCATTTCATGATAAAAGGAATTTACATTCATTTGGGCAAGAAGAACAATTTTTTTATTATGAATAGAAATCCCACACACTTCTCCGAATCGAAACAAAATCGCGCAACTTCAACGCTGAAATCTATTAACGTCCAGTCGCACTTTAGCCACAGGTATCCGACTTTTTGCCGCCGTTCTCTCGGCGATTCGCAACCGCGACGGCAATCGCGCGACAGACAGAGACGACGCGAGTCGCGGCAAGGAAAAGTTGCGGCGACGCGCGCGAAGCAGGAAAAGAGCACTTCGGGCGTGGGAGTGAGAACGTTCTCACAGCGCGCGCCAATGTCCGCGAGCGCCTTCTGCGCTGTCTTTTCCGCCGTTTCAGGAAGAACATTTTCATTCGCCGACAGAAACACGTTCCCTTCGGACGACGACTGTTTCACTCGCCAATATTTCTCTGCCCTCGATACGTTTGCTTTCGAACCGCCGGACGCGTTTCGCGAAATTGCATTTTCCGGTGGCTTCGGACAGGTTTTTGTGAAAAAAAACTGTCTCCGAAAATAATGCAATCAGAATTTTACCATAAGTTTAGGTTCTATTTTAAAATTCTCACTGAAATTTTACTTCCTTTTTTACACTTTTGGCCATGTACTAAAATTACATGATATATGAAAAAGATGATACTTACTTTAAGTGGCGAATTGTTTGCTCTGGTTTCGTTTTTAGGACTCAAATAACTTGAATCAGGAAGTGTTGGCTGATATTAAATTTCGCGCTGGAAAGTGGGAAGACAGGACGGAAACTTTCGCAATGGACATTGTTTCAACGGACTGTTTCGAACAAATTTTCGATCGTTTCAAAAACGGGTTTAACTAAACTCGCAAACAAAACTGTATTAAAATGTTTATTGTATAACACTTCGAATTGCAGTTAATTGTTTAGCTTTATAATTACACATTATTCTGTACGTTTATAAATTATTAAGATTGTATTTCATAATTTGCATTTGAATGCAAATTTATAATGTATAAAAGAAATTAAATGCAGTGATAGAGTCGTAAACAACTTTGGCATGAATTACCAGATGTTATTATGCCAAATTCGAACACTGTAAATTCAAGGAGAATCGCGGGGGAATAAACGAAGACAAATATTTATACAATTTTCTCGCGCAGTTGGAACGGAAGGAGTCATTCCGCGGTGGAAAAAGGCTTTTGAACGCGAGTTGCGAGAGAGTTGTAACTGTGCTCCGAAATGAATTCTGATGGCAGAGCAGAATGCTTTTCACTCGAGGCGTGTCGTTTTTTATGTAAAACACGAAAGAAACGCGTTGCGCTGAATTGTACCGTTGATTTCTCGCGAATTTATTCCGCGGTAATTATTATAAGAGCGTGTCCAAACAACGTAATCAGTGTTGTTCTTCTGCCCAGCACTCGGTGAATCTGAAAATGCAGCTGTTTTTATTGTTTGCGCTAAGTATGTTCACTTGCGGCGTTTATTATGATACGATGAAGTGTGAATTCTCACCTTTCGCATTAAATGTTGTGTATTTGAACAAGTTTCCTTTTTTTGTAAAGCCGCACAATTCAAACCCCGAGTTTAATTAAGCAGTACAGAAAGAGTTTTAATTTAATAGGAATTTCCGCATAAAAAGAAAAGAGAAACGTTCCGAGTCATAAACTATCTGTTATTTTGAGACGATCTTTCTAATTTAACGAGTTTTATCCTACAAAATTTCGACGACTACTTTTAGAGATCAAATAAATTTACAATAAAATAATACTTCTACTTTTCACTTCGAATTTCGAATTTCAAATCGTTAGTTCGAAATTAATTATGAGAAAGGTAGGAATTAGTGATGGTGTCACAGAAGTCAACGTTAATTTATTTCAATTGTTGTTGATATAATTAGCGAAATGAGCCGAATAATCATTTGTTACTGCGACTTGCTAAACTGCCCTGATTTTCGGTCAGATACTGGGAATTTGAGCAATCGCCTTATAGCTTGTCGATAAAAATCGGATTAAACAATTACACTGTGACGTCTGTCGATGAAGATTAAGTCGAACCGGGAAAGCGTTCTGATAAAAAAGCAGAGCTTCCTGGTTCGCTGCTCGGTGCTTAGTGAACGAATTTACACAACACAGATCACTCGAGACATCCGCCGAACCTTTCTTTATCTCCATTTTCAAGTCTATTTATGTTATCGACTAGTCTGAATTCATTCCAAGTTTCACGGTTTTAAATTAAAATTTACTGTCTCATTATGTGTCATGAATAATAGGATTTATCAATTAATTCTTCCCGGTTCTGTAATTATAAATACCGGGGCTCTGGATAGAATCATACTAAATGACTGAATAATATCATAAAATGTATTTTAAAACAATAGTCTCAAGGAAAATTCGATACCTAGTACGGTATGGCAAAATTTATTGCAATTCAAATTATATTAATTAGAAACCAAATGAACGATCATTTTTATAATTTTTGAAAATAAAAATGATGGTTAAAGTGTTTGAAAAAACTCGAAAATTTGTACATACACAATTTTCAAAATTGCTCAAACATGGTCATATTTGTACTCAAATCAAAAAATTTCTGATTCTAATCAGAAAAAAATGTATCAAAACATTTTCAACATATCCTTGTAGGACCAAAAACTAAATAATATTCTTATTCCAATCACATCCTACTGAAAATTTGTCTCACTATACTAGAACTTTTTTAATTCGATGTCTTTTCACGGAGCTTATCGGGTTCTCGTGCATTTTTCGCATGCAGAACGTGTCGCGAGCGGTCCGTACTTGTTCAGGTGGACATCACGGAAGTGCAGATGAATTGGCGCCAGCGATTGGCGAGGAATCGGCGGAGTCGTTGCGCTTTGCGCACGATAAATCGCAACGCGCCGTGCCCGGGGGCTGAAATCACGCGAAAGACGTGCCCGGTTTATCATACGCGGACACGCACGGGTCGCAGATGCAGCGCGTGTCTCGGCACGTCAATCCTGGTGTCCCTTGTCACGCCATTAATTCCCGCCGGACGATGTCGTCGTTTATTGTTTACAACGGCGCTCTGTAATAGCGCGCTTTGTACGGTATAGTCGTAGGTATTAATTTAGTAATTAACGTGTCTCAGGGTGAGTTATTTACTGCACAGAGATGGCGCTTTTCAAGGGATAAATTGAAGACGATCGAACTAAGGAATTTATTTGTAATTAACATTTTTAAATAAAATACAGTGCGTAATACTCCAATTAAATATCCTTTAAAGTTACTGAGATATTATTTTATCCTTTTTATACCATATGAAAAAAAAATATAAGTAATTGTCATATGGGAAATTGACCTGATTTCTCATGTGACATCTAACCGGCAGGTTAGCTGGCGTGGTAAAAGGCTGAAATTAAGGTCGTGTCGAAAGCGAAAATATCGAAATTATAGATTTCTCAAAATACAGCTAAATAACACACCGAATAATGATTTTAAGACCAGAGCGAGATTCGTTCACTTTTTTTCAGTGTTGTGTCTCAACGAAAACGTAATTCATATTTAATTGCAGAAAAACGGTGATTTCTAGTTTTCGAGGTGGGAA
>JABFPB010000562.1:875-13438 GCA_022817645.1 Ceratoteleas bidentatus
CACGCACATACACACACGTGGGACTGACTCGGGTTCCTTAGGATCCCATCCGGCAGACGTCGCCACTGTCGCCTCCGAGAACTCGACGGTGGCGCCGCGGCCGGCTTTTCAGGACAAACTCGATGTCGCCACTGTCGCTGGAAGGATTTCGACGGTGGCGCTGCAATCGCCAGTGCCAATAGCAACCCCGACTGTCTTTGCTTTCCTTTTTTTTGGACGAGCCTGAACGAGTACGGAAAACCGACGGCGGCGCTGCAATCGCGAGCTTTTTTTTGGACAAGCCTTTTTTTAGGACACAACTCGATGAGGACTGCTCGTGGGCTTTTTTTTGGACACGCCTTTTTTTCGGACGCAGACACCCTAACAGTAGTTAGCGCTCGTTAACCCCCCGAGTATTGAGTGCTGGTCTTTTGCAGAGAGCGTATTCACGCCTAAAGACATAGACCTCGAGGACGGCGAGATGGACGACGCGGAGCGCGAGCTCGAGGCGTTCAAGCGGTTCTGCCTGCAGTCGGTGCCGCCGCCGCGCAAGGAGAAGGTCAACCTGAACATCAAGGACATCGTGCTGAAGAAGAAGGCGGCCGCGGCGATCGCCGCCAACTAGCGCCACCTGCCGGCGCGGATTGGCGCCAGTATTCCCGGCGAGGCTCGTGCCCGACCAACTGCCATGACCGAACGGAGACGCGAGCAGCGCTGTGTAATATAGAGAGTTATTTAATCGCCATTCCTCCCCGGCTGCTCGGTTTTTCGCGTCGCGTTGATATTTGAAGACGGCGACTGTACATAGCGCGTTATGTATGTTAATTTGCACGGAGAATCTATGAGAGAGATGAGTATATCGCGGCGAGTCGACCCCTGTGTTTTGCGGATCTCCCCACGAGCCTCGCATCGTTGTTGGCATTTTAACGTAGCGTAGAGGTAAAGCGACCATTGTACTGTAGAATAGCTTTTCTTACGTCAAGATACATTTCGTGAACGAGCACGACCGAGACTCTGACTCTTATTTTTGATCAACCCTGTCCCTGGATCAGTCACTTTTGTAATAGGAGTGATGGATAATAAACGTTTTTTAATTTTATGCGCGCCTTGTGCTTTGACCCTGATAGAACTGGCATTTGTTCGTTTAAAGGGAACAGTCGAATAGAGTGTACAGGTTTTTTCGAAGTAAGTATGGAGATTTGCTTATTTGAGCAATGAAAGTTGTTGAGGTGAGGAATAGTGTATTTCGTATTCTATTTTGCTTGATTATTTTGCGCGCAAGGACGAAAAGGAACCAGGAATTGAGTCATTTTTGGTCACCGGTCATTAATGATCAAGGACAAAAAATAATGAGGTCCACCAATTCTAATGGGCATGGAACTTTCCAGAGGGGAACTCAATGTTTCTTGTTTTGTTTAAAATGTTTATATTTCATGTGGCTTTACTTCGGGATCGTTCAATAAACCCATTAGTGAACTGTATATAAACACAACACCTTCCACAATTCGGTCTCAGTTCCTTGTAAGTCTTGAGGAAGGCCACGATAGGATGGCCGAAACGTCGACGAAAACTGACAAATTGACGCGGCATCACCTGGATAGCCAAGATAATGAAAAAGATCCACTTTGCGCTCGATATACAGGCACGAAATAGTATATTTTTAACCAAGGGAGTAAAACGGAGTTTTACTTCCCGAAGTTACAACGATATTTTTCGTTACACATGCAAGTAGAGGTCGAGTTTTACTCCCTGAAATTGCGGGAGAAAAACTAAACTTTACTCCCTAGGGAGTAAAACGCTTTCCGAGGGAGTAAAGCGCAGCTTTACTCCCGAGGGAATGTTTTACTCCCGAGGGAGTAAAGTTTAGTTTTGCTCCCTAAATTTAGGGAGTAAAGTTCGACTTTACGTGCATGTGTGACGAAAAAACGATTAATTTTTACAGAATATATTACAGAAGCAAATGCCTCATTTTGAAACATTTTGGTCGACTAGATACAGAGTATAAAAACATCTAAGAAGAATATCAAAATAACTACTTTTTCCCAAGAAAAAACACCAAAGATTATCCAATGTCTTAAAGATTATGCAAAATTACACCAAAGAAATATGTCTTTTTTATCATAAATTTTATCAGAAGTTAAATATGGCATTTTTACACTGAGAGAAATTTAAGAATTTAATTTACGACATTTTAAATTCCATTTTACTATTTTTATTACTACTGTGAACTTTATGATGAAAAAAAGAAAAAATGCTTTTAAGTGTAGTAAAATTTAGAACTATTAAAATTTGAAGTATTTCTTAATATATATTACATCAGCCCACACACATTTGTTATTCTATTTCGAAGTGATTTTTATTACGTCTACGTATCATTCGGTAATACCGAAAATATGAATTTTTACGCGTAAATTACTGTTAAAAAGAGAAAATAATGTTGCATATTTTTATTATATTAAATTGTTACGTTTACTTCTTAGATACTACATAGTCGCATATTTATAATCCTTAAACGGGCCTTTATCATTATTTATAACGTAACTTTAACGAATCTTGTTAAGTCTCGCGTCACTTTATCCTACGATTATGAACGCGAGTAGGATAAACGCAACAGCAGAATACATACCTATCACTCATATAAAACGTTCTTATATACTATAATGGTGCTAACTTTGACGCTCGTGAGAAAGATATGTTAATTTCAAGAATATATTCAATTTGTGGTGTTTTGCAATTAATTATGGTAAAACTTTTTTTTCAATCAATCAGTTTTTTCATCAGTCTTGCTAATAATTAATAGTGAAGTAATAGTAAAAAAACACTTAGAACGCACAATGACCTAATTCAAGGTGACGAATGCCAGGTGTCGCCATCGCATAGATAGGAGACACGAAAAATTACTATGTGTCAAACGAAACTTAACTCTTATTCTTCGCAAGAATAAGTATTTATCAAACTAAATATTAGAAGTGATGATTTTTAATATTTTATTATGAATTTTATTACTAAACATAGTAAAATTTTCTGATCGTTTAAAAAAATAATAATAATAATAAATAAATAAATGTGTATTATTTAAGCGGCTTCAGTAAAAGTCGAGAGTTCGTAACGATAAGTCCGGGCTAATACGAAACATAGTAATCATTAATCTTATTTTTCTTACATGTGCGGGAGAAGTGCCTTCTTCTCCCACTCTTGTAAGAAAAAACATCGTACTTCACTCGTGGGAGAAGTCGGCGCTGCTCCCACACTCATCAGTGGGAAAAGCTTACGCTTCTCGCACTGCTGAGCGCGGGAGAAGAAGGCACTTCTCCCACCCTTGTAAGAAAAAACATCGTATTTCACTCTTGGGAGAAGTCGGCGCTGCTCCCACTCGTGCGTGATTGGCAACTCGCTTCTTGAAGAAAGAAGTGCCGACTTCTCCCACTAGTAAAGTAATATACAATTATAATAATTAAAAATCGATAATTTCGCTCAGTGTGGACTAAATGCAGATTAGAGATCAACATACAAAAACACCTTTTGGATTCTAAATTAGTATAATACCAATGTTGGATTACAGTTACATTATAATATGGGCACAAATAAATCTCTAAGGAAAAGTTCTCGATTTGTACATTAACCCTTAACCCTGGATGTCGGTCTGTGGGACCGCTAACAAACATGATTTTCGCTATAACTTTGAGAATAATACCTTACCGATTGTGGTTGTTATTTAACCATTTATAAAGAAATATTTATAAAAATGTTTGTTACACAGTGCTTTTTAATGATTAAAACATATTTGATTATAACACCACGAAATTTCTTGATAAATTGTTGTTAAATATACTTAATACGGCATAGCGGTCTCGCAGACCGACAATCTAGGGATACGTGATTTTTTTAGGTTCCAGGGTTAAGGATTAAAGTAGTTCGGTCGTCACAGACGCTAGTCAAAACAAAAACTAATGAAATCAGCAACGACTGATGTTAAACAATATTAATAAAAAAAGACGTTAACAAAAAGATCTCAAAAAGGTCTCAAAGCAATCTTCATAAAATCCTGTGTTAAAACCGTATGTTTTGAAATAAATTATTTCAAAATTTAATCCGGTAAGGGTGGATTTTAGGCATGTTAATAAATAAAAAAATGCTTATTCTATTAATTATGCAATTTTTACAAATAATTCAGTGTATTTTATAAAACGACCGAACTACTTTAATACAAATACAATAGAGGCCTAATATTTATGAAGGGAATTAATTTCAAACAATAATTTGGAAATAAACAACCGAAAATACAAACTGACAGTCAAGCCAATAGTGATGTACATTTTTCAAGCGACTTTATCGTTCTACTTAACGTATGGATTTTCGTAAGGAAAATGTTTTCCTTACGTTAACTTTAATGCAAAATGAGAGATATTTTTGTCTGCCTGATATACATGTCTACCTGTTGATTTCTTGTGAAATATTTCTTTATTCAAACTTTTTATTAGCAGCTCAATGTTCCGTTTTATTCTGCACATGTTATTAAACTTGGAACATTGTTGGCTATTAATTAAAGCAGTTGTCTAATTTCGATGGGATTTGGGATACATTTTGTGTATATTCCGTACCAGTAATAGGCACCGGACATAAGAGTGCAAAAATGAAATATCATTGAATTCTCCGTAACAATACAAGTCATATTCAATAAATTGCGTATTGGAAACCAAAGTCTTGTGTTACTTGTCCGTGATTGCACTCCAGTTTTTTTACTCGTTGAATTCAACATTTTAGGTTTGTATTATATTTTGGCGGTAGCATTTAACGTATTTTGAATAAACATTATTTCATGATAACAAATTGATAAAACTAAACCATAATTATACGCAACGATAGACAGTGCTAATATTAATTTATAAATTCGATTTTAAAGGCTTTGAAGTATCTTTACGTGTGATCAACCGGTAATCAAAATTTATTATCGGTATTAATATATCGGATTTTATAGTAAATTATAAAGGAATTAATATTCTAGAAATTAATAAGGTAAACTTTTGACAAAACCGAATTTAGTAAAAGTTAAATTTAATCTTTTCGCAACGAAAATTAATTCACAAATACTTGCGAGTAGAGATGTCTTTTACCTTATTGATCGTTGTAATAACGCAATCAATGTACTTGCAAATACATAATAAACGCGAATATAAATAAGGTAATTTCCATGATTAACGTTTACCAATGTAATATAATATCCATTGTCATTCGATCTATTTGAGTTGTATTAATTTATTTTTCCATTTTTGAAATTCAATTCGGAGTCTATTTTTTGGCTCAAAACATTTTTGATTAAGGCATTGTGTAATGTTGTTTTCACTTAACTAAATAAAAATGATACAACCACCAGACCTTTACTCTGTTTATTTTATGAATAGTGCAGTCTATAAACGTCTAAATTTAAGGTTATGGAAAGTTTTACACTCTACTCTCTAAATGTTACAATCAAGCTTCATTTTCTCCTTATATTTCTAAAATAAAGATTTAAACTACCTAATAGATGTTATTTTCTAAGTACCATCACAAACACTATTGTCCCAATGTATAAACAATTGATTCTAAACGTATATATAAAAGCAATATAAAGACAGTACTAGTCCCTTGTATTCAACTTTATTTCCTCTCTGAACTCTAGAATTTGCCTCTTTACATTACCTTTTAAACTTACTCTTTAGCTCTTACTTTACTTCTTATTCCCGCTCACCTAAAAATGTATAACAACTGTTTTATGTTACATATAATCTCCCCCTCCCCCTTCCTGAAATCCACACTCGCTCAGAAACATGATATGATCGCGTGGTCAGCATCGCCATTTAAATCGGCATAATTCTTGGCGAAAAAGGACGCCTTATTGTCGCGCGTACGCGAACTAAATCTTGATTCGCTGTTATTCAATTACCATGATTTGTACGACGGCTCACCAGTTGAATCGCGCAAGAACGGCATATGCTATGAATTATTTCTCATGAGGAGTGATGCACGACACGTCAACGCAAATATTTCAGTGGTTCGAAGGTGAGCACGAGTGCGCGAACGGAAGTGGAATTAAGGCGCGGCTGAGCTCGGCTGGTCGGAAAGATTTTCATGAATTTCCCGGGGGTCCTCTGTTTCCCAGAACGCTCGTGACTTTCCGCTAATATTTCATCGCGCCGTTGGTTGCTGGCTGCGCGCAGCGACGGCCATCTTGCTTCCGGTCCCGGGCACACCGGAAGCGGCCGGATGTGCCGCGACAAAGCGTCGCTGCGGAAAAATCACAAGAGTATAAAGCGCGGGTAAATAGAGAAGAAACGTTCGCCGCCGATTCGCGCGCGTTATATTGAGCTATCGCTACCGACTTCAAAGAACAAAATAAAGACGGGGCGCGCGCCGTCTCCGTCGCGCCGCAGCCGCCGCCTATCGGGCGTTCTTCTCTCGCTTCCTCGCTGTCTCTGCTCCTGTCTCACTCTGTCCCGGCGTTTACGCGCTGGCCGAGGTTACAATTTACGATTGCAATTTCGGGCGTCGCATCGATTGAGAAAATTGTCATGCGAGATTCAACCTAGATTCGCGCGACCAACTCAAAACACGCATTTCGTATAAACGACGTTCACTTCTCGCTACATTTATACAATTCGACCAATATCAACATGTAAATTAATTCGGGACGCGCGTTCGGTTTTTAACCTCCTCGCGCGGACCACCGTGCTTATGATATAACAAACCGCTATTTCCGCGCGGCGCAACGGCGCGCAAAAATAACACCCAGGGATTGTTCGATCGATGAGTTCCCGCGCTTCCAATTCTCTGTGCCATTTTCGCGGTCTTATCTGCATTTTTGCAGTAAAGACAATGGGTCTGTTCAGTTCAGGAAAAAAAGGGACAAGAAAAAAAAAATGAGGAACAATTTTACGCCGACATTCTTGCGCGAGTTGCCGCGAAGTTGTTCCCGATATTAATGCGATATCAACAAGCAACGCCGGCTTCGATTTTCAATCACCATAAATAACTGGCGAACAAATTTGAATAACTTAAAAGTTGCGCGCGAATCTTCGAAAAACGAAGCGAATGTTTGCAAATAAATTAGTCGGCGGTGTTTGCGCGACGGAAAACGCGAGGCGACGATAAATAAAATATCGCGCGGCTGAGTCTTATTGACTAGCCGGGACGGGTTTTCGGGGAACGTTGCCAGCATGATACATAATTCTTTATCGTAAATACGTACCGGACGGGGGCATTGTCGTGCAACTCGTGCACTTAAAGGGCTTTGTCTGAGAAGCACCACGCATCTCCGATTACTTAGCTTCTAAAGACACGCTCGACGAATAATTCGAGCAAAAATGTGACGCAGCTTGAAACGCGGCAACAATCGTTGTGTGTGCGCGGAGAACGCCGCAATACAAAATTAACATCCACTTTATACGCGTTTCCCCAACTTTTGTATTGAAGTAATAAAGCTGTACGACTTGCGAAGGAAGAGAGTCGTACACAGTAAAAGATCCGGAGATAAATGGGTGTCATCTTAGTTAAATTTTCACTCAATATGGAGTTCCAGCAGGTCCACTCTTTAACGGTGTCAAAAGCTAATCGGAGTTAAATTACAGAGTGAAATTCACACCGTTACTCTTATACTCACACCGTAGCCTCAAACTCTCTTAATTTTTATTGTGTATAAGGGTAAAAATTATACGCATAACAGTGATTCACGAACGTTTGTTAATTACACACTGAAACCATGCTCGACTAACATTTGCAAGGCGTCAAATCAATATGTAACCGTACCTCGAGTCTAATTTAGCATTGATTTAACATTATCTTATTATTCCCCACATTTTCATGCCATGCGAGAGCTTCATGACAAAGTTAACCTGGCACTTGACTTCGAAATTATCGCCAAAATATTAACCATAACGAGATATCACCTTGGACTATTTAGGTGGAAAAACATTTCGATGGGTTGCAGTCGTGGGTGGGAGTTATAGAATCTCATTGAATTGGGCGAATGTAACGCCAAGATGAAATGCTACAGATTGCGACGTGGTTTGACTCGGGGGTCGTCGTATTTTAAAATCGAATAACCAAGGCCTACGAGGGTCTCTGAAATTTGCGCTGGGGGCGCAAAGAAAATCAAAATTTCGTCCTCCGCCCGTAATTCAAAAGCAGCCTGCAAACATTTATCGTGGCAGCTTGCCCATTTACTCGCGCGAGCCAGACTATTGGATTTGAAGCTCATCTGCGGCGGTTTCGCTTCCGCGCGCCACTCGACGCAATGTTTTGAATGTTATTTCCGGCACGACGGGGCGCACCTACACGAGGGTTCGCGCCGATCAAATGCTTAACGAGCCAATGCTAAATGCTCGAAAATGACTGCTGACTCCGAGTAAACAAGATTACCAACGGTATCCATGTGTCGACGATCGAAGTCAAACATGCTGGTTTTTTGAAACCCCAAACAGTCCTCGTCTCCAGCGACAAACGACCAAACTTATTCAATTCGAGGGTGCAACGCAATTTTTCGTAAATTGCGAGCGTTCCATTGGTTCGCGCACTGCATATACGCGTCCACTTACCGTAATCCCTGCTTGATAATTAAAGTTCACCGCGAACTTCGACTGATCCGAAAAAATTCGTCAACTACCCGGTAATTGGCTCCGCGAGTGCATTTATAAATAAACGCGGTCCGTTTTGCAAAAAGGCAAAACGCTGCTTGACATCGCCCAACTTTCGGCGTGTTTACATTTCGAATGAAATTAAATTGACAAATCGCCGAATAGCCCCCTCCAAATCTCACGTCATCCGTTCCACTTGGCTGCCGCGCATTCTCCCTGTTCCCGTCGCGGGTCTCGTCGAAAATTAACATCCGCGAACCATCAATCTGGTACCACCTTCCGATAACCGTGCCGCCGTCTATCTCATTTATTCAAACAAGCTCGAAGCACCGTACGTTTTTCCTCCTAATAACCGCGCTATCTCGGCGGATTATTTATTCGCAGGTGCGTTATACTTCTGCCGTCTGTTTCGATGCGAAGACGGATCTCGGCCGGGACGCAATTTTCCCCGCCGCGGAGCCATAAACACACCCTGTGCGCCGGCTCCATAATCTGGCCGCCGTTCTCGCGCGGCGCTCGCATTTCTAGCGCCATTTAGATAAACTCGTAATCTAGGCGACGTTTCCTACAGTGAAATATTCCCCCGGGTGTTGCCGCAACGGAGACCGCGGGCTCCCTCTCGCTCGCACGGATCGTTCCGTCTCGCTCGCACTTTTTGCCGCGCGCTCGAGAGGCGCGCCCGAAATCCGTCGCGCGTCGAATTTAAAATCGATCCCGACGAGCGGACGGCGCACGTGTGCACGCCGAGATAGAACGAAGCAATCTCGCGCCGATTCCGCGAGTCGACTCGCGTGACGTATTCATTTCGAAACGCGAGCGTCAACGGATGTCTCGGCGCGACAAACGTCGGAGGGGGCGGAAAAAGCCACTTTGCCGGCACTCAGAGCTGCAATTTTACCGCCGCCTACGGAGGACCCAGCCTCCCGGAAGGCGGGGTCGTGGCATGATTATGACGAGGTTGATGAGGATGGATAAAGGAGCAACAGGGAATGGCGGCGGAATCCTCTGTCACTTATAACTCTGCAGCGAATTATTTGCATAAACAAATTTCATTCGAAGCGAGTCTAACGCTGCTGCGCAGATCCAGCCGAGGGTCCATGTGTGGGAACGTGTGGATCTGTGTGCAGCTGTGTATATGTGTGTGTGGGTTGGCGCGGATGACGCCTTCTGCTGGAATAAGATATTCTGGATGGTGATATGCGCATCTGCGTCGTACCGGCGGACACCTGACGCAACGCTATTTTCGATTCGTTTTGAATCGCGGGCTTAATCGAAAATCCGCGCGTTATTAACGGCGCGACGAGGGGCGGGGCGACATGCAAGATCGGGCGCGTATGCATGACGTCTTGTGACACCTCCGACCCAATTTCCCGACGCGTCTCGGCGCAATTGAAGCCTAATTGTGATTGATGAACAACGGCAAACTTGGCTTGTTTTGCCACTCTTGACTCGGTCTGGATGCTGCAACATGTTGGATGAAGGTCTGATCACTGGAAAAATTACCCAGATTTTTCTAGAGTAACTGAGTACATTACTGAAGATGGGGGAAAGTGGAAAGTTTACAGAGATTAAAGTAGTTTTGCATGTATTCAACGTTGAAAACTTATGTAAAAATCGTGCAATTGTTATCTTAATGTGGGTCACGACAATTGAACTGTTTAGTTGAATTTCTGGGATTTTCATTGTGTTTTTCATTCGAGAGGTTTTTCGATTCGGGCGGACCATTTTTATCGCGATTTTTCGAAAACGGGTGTCGGCATTGAAGCCGAAAATACAATGAGTGACAGAGGGCATTGCGGGGCGCGAATGGTTGTACCCGCTGATTCGAAATCGCGTCGACACGAAACGAGATTGCGTATCGTGCAGTCCGATTTGCGCCATAAAGCGCGTCGGCAGCTGCAATCGCGGTATCGCCAATACCGACGTTATCTTATTATTATGATTCGCGCGGACGGAATGTTGTTCCATTATCCGTTTTTAATTACCGCGCTTTTTCTTGAAACCATCAAACGCATGCGCCGCGCGAGCCTCGATCAGACATTCAAATAGGTAATCAGCGATCGACCATTCTGTCCCAACGAGCTCGTTATTCACTCGCAATTGGCACTGCTACGTGAAACGCTCGCAATCGCCCGATAAAATCATTATATGCCTCATTACTTGTCTGCCACAGCCCGGTCGCTCGCGCAGTTTTAATTTACATTTTGCCTCTGTTTCGCGAGCAATTGTTTTGCCGGCAGAGCCCTACTTGTGGGATTATAAAAACGGGTCTGCGGTCTGCGCGAATAAATAACTGAAACTGAAAAACCGAGTTACACTTTCCAGTCGGGCTTTGCGGGAATCGGAAGGCGCTTTTAATGGAATCATTGGGGCACAATGTATAATGGAATTTCGCACCCGAGCTGTCATGGTGCAAAAAATTCGCCGCAAATCTTGCGGTGTGCTTCGGTCAATTAATAATTCACATTTAAATGGCGGGTATCGCTTGCCGAGCAAACGACCACAACGAAAAAGAGTTAAATCGCGACACTTGAGATGAGACAAACCTCCCAAGATAAAACAAGAATTTTTGTCTATACAACTTGATCGCGTGGATTCGTTCTTGCAAGTTGAATGAGACTCTACACATTTCATTCCACAGTGCGAAATATTTATCTGTTTCCCCGAGTCGTCTCACCCAAACAATCCGACCATTTAATTTTACGATCGTGATGTCTGTCGATCGCAATAACGCGTTCTCGCGGAAAACTCGCGACTGATTCATTATCTCCCGGTCGGACAGAACGATAAAGCCGGTACGCGGTTTGATAAGGGCTCAGTCGCTCCATCGGAGGATTCCGAACGAAATGGCCGAGATGGGGAAACTGTTGTGAAAGCCGATAAAGCGGGGGGTTAATTGCCGAATGAAATTAAACAGCAGTTAAACTCTTGAAATTCGAGTAATTGTAAGAAGTTATACTCTTGTACTTTGATTCTGTCTACCTACTCTCTATTTTAGCTGGCCCCTCCCCCCCGCACCCGCCCGCCCACTTTGCTATTCTCGCCGCGACTCTTCTTCCTTCCGCCATCCAGCAGTTTTCCTCGCATTCTCCTTTAAAAGTCCGTATCCCTGGAGGCCGTTAGCTGCAATCAAAGTTAACCCGGAGTTATGGGGAAAACTGTGGAGCGGCAGTTAATGTTTAACGGGGCTGTTAAATGCAGGCTCTCTTCGAACCACGCCATTGCCGACCTCTTGAGGAGGCTTCAACTTTCCCGGATGCCGGTACTGTAAACAAGCCCTAAATCCGCGTCCGATCTCCGTCAACCGTGGGATTGCCTGAATGCCAACAAACCCCCGAAAAAGCCACACCACCTCGGCCCTTTTTGCGGTGTTCGCCTAACGCTTCTTGCACAATACAAGCCGTTGCTGATTACCCGCTCATTACGCCCGACACCAGCGCCGCCTGGCGGCAACAACCCCGCCATTGTACGCTGCGGCGGTGAATCCGATCGTTGAATGGGACGGCCGCGTCATTGCCGCTGAATGAAACGAGCACCGCGACCGACTCGCCAGTCAACAAGTCACGTCCCCCGACAGTCGCGGCGATTGCTCGTTTCACGCAAATTGGCGCGAAGGGGCGCCACGTCTTCGGCCACGGAGAGTAATAAACCGCGCCGTAAATTTCCCGCAACTCGAGCTCCGATTTCCGTCTGGAGCGCTCGCATTACATGGTTACGTAAAAATATCGCGACGTCAAATTAAATTTGACGTCGCGACACAAATTTAAGACGCAGCAGGTCGGGGGTCGCGCGGACACCGGGAGCCCGGGCAGGCCATCATTTGCGCCTTATCAAAGGGTCCTAATTGCCTTTTTATCGGGATAAAAAATGAAGCGCGCATCCGCCGCTCGGCCGCTATCAACGCAGCGATACCCGCCGGGTTCTGGGTGGGGGGGGCAGTGTTTTAAGCAGGAAAGGCGGAGCGTAGGCCGGGAT
>JABFPB010000562.1:13448-30825 GCA_022817645.1 Ceratoteleas bidentatus
ATCACATTAACAAGGGTCCCAAGTTCCCTTTTTACTGGGTAAAAAATTTACGCGCGCATCCGCCGATGGGCTCTTACAACCCCGGCTTTCCCCGGGGGGTTCGGGGGGGGGGGGGCGGTGTGTTCAGCTGGCACGGCGGAGCGTGGCCCGCGGGGGTGCGCGGCGGGGGACGGGGCAGCGGCGGAATGAATAGCAACGAGAAACAAAAGCACCGGGTTACAAATGGCGTGTATTCGCGACGGCATTGTTTTAAATGGCTGTCAGACGCCTGGAATTTATCCCGTTTTGCGACGTGACGCGCGCCGTGAAATTTATTTATTCAGCGCCGCGCATGCGCGATCGCGCGATAATTAGGCCGGTCGGCCGTCTTGCCGGACAAAGGGGTCGGCCGACGGCGCGACGTCCTAATTAAGGCGCCGGCGCCGAAGCCGGATAATTGCGCGGCCGAAATTTTTCGCCCGGGTCGGCGCAATTCGCCATGCGATGTTTTATGCAACGCTCGAGTGTCGCGGCTTTCATTCGCGCGAGTTCGGCGACGCGCGCGCGTCGAAGCCGGTGGCCAGTTGCGCGTCGCGTTAATTCTTAATTTCGTAATTTCGCGGCCGCCATAAGCGCCCCGGCGACAGAAAGAGGTCTGGAACCTTCCGGCCTAAGATCGCCCCGTTCCGGCGGCAGTGCTGCAAAGTTGAAAGTTAAAAGCGAGCGCAATTAAAGCGCGCCCCTCGTAAGCGCCACCCTCCGGACCCTTTTTGAGCATCCGCATTCATTTTTCAGACTGCGTCGTCGGATACACTCATTCGGACCTTAAATCTTGCGTCATCCAGTATAAATGGCTTTAGAATTGCGCGCGATCCAAAGAAATGGCGCCCGCCTGCGAACAATGCGCACGCTAAAATCGTCCCTTGATTATGGACATCTGCCGCGCAAATAAGTCACGCGCGAGATTAAGTGGACGCATTGAAGTCGAGCGAGGACTGTCGAACTGTTTTTTGCGTTCAGACAAAGTGTCGGAATGTACAAAAGAATTGAGAAAATCCTTACAGTTTTGAGGAAAAGGTTTTGTGCCTTGGGGTGGTTCATTTCGGTGTCGCAATCTTATAAGCGATAAGGGCGTTGGGTGTGTTTCCTCTTTGTGGGGCGAGTAACCGTTGTGTAACTGGTGAGGGTTAATATGGGTTTAACATAATTTTGCGCATAATTTTATAAATCAGTTTGCTTGCAAGTACACGCAGATTACTGTAAGACCCTGAGACGATGGAGAGGAGCGCTCCGCTGGATCCAACTTTTGATGAGGATCACATCCACGCAGCTCCGCGTGAAATATGCTGCCCCGGCAGCAGTTCGAATGTCGTTCGTCGAGCGTTTTGTGACGCGATTCAATTAATTGCAACTCGCGCACTTCATCAGCGGGATTTTTGCGTCATTATTGCAAGTTCGGATGCTCTTCGTCGCTCTCGTCAATAGAAGGCCGATTTCGTTACTTTCCATTCAGCAACTTTTATTAATCTACCGCGGCGAAACTGAATGCTACAGATGCGCAAACAATTATTGTCCGACAAAGCCATTATGCCTGTACAAAGCGACTCCGCGGACAATAACAAAATCGCCGACGCGGGAATGAAATTTTACAACTCGAGTAAATTGTAATAACGTAACAACTTGTGTATGTAATTACTTATTAACAATGCCGCAGGATTCTTCCCGGGAGCGGGATACCACGCTGAATAATGGCCAGGCGAAATCCAAGTTTAACGAATGGTAGTTTCGTAAGTAATGTCATTAGTCTTATTGTTCAAGTCATTTCTGCGGACCGGTGCGCCGGCGCCGCTCGAGTTCTCGTCATATCGCTCCGGCGAAAAGCGAGGGAAGTCGGTTAGTTTGCAATCTCGTTTCGCCGCCAAGTCAAGCTTACGCAGGGATGGAAAGCCATGCCAGATCTGGCAAACATTATATTCTTGAACTAGTGAGAAAAATATGAAGGTGAAGCTGGCAGTATGACTATTCCACAGAAGTTCCTCTGTTCGAAAAATAGCGGTTCTAAACCGAAATCAAAAACCAATTTTGAAAACCTTTTTTGAGTTTGGGCAAGCGCTAAAAATTGTATAGGATTTTTTATTTGTTTCTGATTTGATTTGATTGGTTTTTGATTTCGGTTGAGAACCGCTGCTTTTTTAATAGTCTGCCAGCTTCACCTTCATGAGAAAAGTTGTTAATTTCTTTCAGTGTAAGCTAATTTCTTACAGCATATTTAATAATCTTATAGCATATTTAATAAACGTATAAATAATTGCCGACCATCATCTTTACTCGCTATTTTTCATCCGAAACACTTACACCTGGTTCGAACCTACGAATCTGGTTTTACAAATAATAAAATTTACCATTTTTACATCCGTTTACAATGGCTCTAAATGTTAACCTTAAAATCCCCTTCACGTCCAGAACCAATGTAAATACAGGATTGACATTTTCCTTCTGGAGCCGATGCAAGTCAAACGGACTGAGAGCGAGTTCATCCTCGAATCGAGCGTGCCTCTTTCCTCGACCCCCCGGTTCAGTCGAGACACACGACCACTCCAAGAAAACGGTTCAAGCGATTGATACGAATCGCGTCGGACGATTCTCGAGACTCGATAACGCGAGTAACGTTCCAGTACGACTTCCCGCTGCGGGCCTTTGATCTCGACGATCCCGATCCCGAAACTTGCAAATCCGCCGTTCTTTCTTCCCGATAATTGGCCGCCCGGAACGTCGCCTTGCTTTTGAACGCGCGATGCCGTTGGTCATTAATTCGCACGCGTCGCAACAGCCGGAAAGCAATTGGGCAGTCCATTCGCGTAATGGCGGTGTCTTCAAAGCGCCGTCGCGGTGCATACTCCGGCGCTTAAGCATAAGTGCGCGGTTGTCTGTGCCCGTGAAATATCGAGACCATTCTCCGGATGCCAGCGTTTTGAGCGCATCCTCAAACTACGATGAGAAATCCGAGGCTCTGAGCGTCTTCGGCGCGAGCGATCCCTTGACATTACAAAGTGCCGCGCGCGAAGCGTGATACGTCGAGACGGCGGCAAAGTGACCCCGACCAATGTCGGGAGGGGTAAGGGGGCGCGGGGGCGGACACCAAATGAGAACGTACACGGCTCCGCTGACCGCGATATTACCCATCCGCAAACTATTCGTCGGAGCTTAGAACTGCGATAAATTCCGAAATCGATCCATTACGCTGGCAAGTACTTGCGCGAATTCGAGGAAATTGCAATCTCGCATATCTCGCAATTAAACAGATTTTAAATTGATGCACGAGGCCAGTTGCGGGGATTCCGTTTCGTGACGCGCGATCCACTGCGTCTTTATTAAATCAAACTAACAATTTGGATCCCGAAGACGATCAGATCTTAGGGATTCTGGAACGGAAAATCGTGAGGTGCTCCGCCTGTTTTAAGTGGTGGCGTGAGTAGTTGGGATCGCAGCCGTTTTTGATGTTTGACCGATAATTGAATGGACTTGTGTGTGCGCATGCGCAGACGCAAAAGTGTTTGCAAAAAATGACTCTCGATTGGAGTGTGTCGGGCACAAGTGGCGACTCGATTAACGCATTTTCTGTTGCTCCGCTGTTCACAGGAGTATTAACTGTGTCAATCCAAATCGTGCGTCGAATGTCATATTTTAACTGCGCATTAAATATTTGCCCGGTGCTAATACCGTCGAAATGGTTTATGGATGTGTTTAATTGAAGCGCGAGTCGCGTTCATTCACGGAGAAAAATCGTAGTTGATTTTGGCGTAGTTGACTGAACGTTTTGTGGCAATTGAATATACTCATAACGAAAATTGATTAACTTTAATTTCATTACGAGTAATGAACATTGATTATAAAGTATCAAATCTAGGCAACTCGAATATGTTTATTTGAGCTTTCGCGTTATTGCCAATGCGAATTAATTTACATTTTTGCGCCTCGCTTTCAGACAACTATAATAATAACTACATTATATACGATCAATAGAAAATTATGAAAAATAATCTATATAATGTAGTTATCATCGAAACTTATCGTTCTAATAACAAACAAACATGGTTGAAACTCACCGGTCCGAATTGTTCAAAATAATTTTTGACGTCTTCCAGCGTCGTTGGCGCTGATAGACCGCCGACAAATATCTTTTTAGTTCGCGTCACCATCTGAAATGAAGACACACGAACAATTAGATTAAAGTGAAGTAAGAGGAGTGGGATTTAAATTTGTTTTATCATACGTCCGTCGAGGGACGTCTTAAACCGATGTCACCGGTGGACATTTTCCCTCGGGAAAAATCGATCGACGACTTTCTCGACAGGATATAGCCATTAAACTGCCTCTATTGTTAAAGGACAAAAGGACTCTTAAAATCGCTTAGAACTTTTTCTGTCTTATTTTCCTTCCTGTTTTACCGTTTGCCCTCTCTCTTGTCGCTTGTATTTTCTCTTGCAAATTTCACTGCGACCTGCAATCGCCGCGAAAAACAACACAATGCAATTCGCTTTCATCATTTTAGATATATGCAATTAATCTTCGGGCGCCTTACAGGCGTAAATGCCGAGCGAGAAAAATGCGACGTTTATCGGGCGACTGATGCCAGCGATTCAGCGACGCATTATTTGTTAGGCCTCGCTTTTTTGTTCGCAAACAACATGATACCATTGGACCGGACAACTGGCTATAGGAATAAAAGCTTTGGAAAAATGGCGCAGATGTGAACAAGAAACTGATAAGAGAAATATAAAAAATATGAATAGCTATGGCCAAGTTCCATATGGATAGGAAAATTGATATTCCGCTGATAGCGATAATTTTTCTTGATTCTGTTCTTTGTAGCCGCTATGCTTTAGTCGTAAAAAATGTACTTGAGATATGAGGTCAGCTTTTCGAGATTTTAATTTTCAATGGATATCGGTTTTCTTTGGTCAGAAAATATATAAGTTGAAGAATAATTCTCGTTTTTCACGTTGCGCTGGGAATCGATAGCAAAATGCAAAGGAAGAGTAATAAAGGATACGAACCTAAAGTTTGTGCAAAAAGACGAAGATTTTGCATTTTTGACGTTCATTCCTTCTTTCAATTATTCCACGCAATTTCTTAATGTAACAGATCTCGCAATAATTTATATCGAATGCCACAAATATGCAGTACAGTTTATGCAATTCGAGAATGGTAAATGGCGACATGAATATTGCAACTGTTTTGGATTATATTAATCTTTGCGAATAATTTGTTGTACTCCTAAACCTAATGGCAATAAAAGTACGTGCAAAAAAACAGGTTGCCAAAAATAAATCTAATCTCCCTAACTAAATATTTCAACACTTTTAATATCCTGCCAACTTCTCTATAGACATTTTTATTAAACGTACCGAGATTACCAAAATGTGTCATTTTATGCAAAATTGATACCCAAACAATGCGCATAGCAGAAGATAAAGCTCGTGCACAATGCACGTTCATTAATTCAATCATAATATCATTTGAAAATTATATACGTAATTACCTTAATATTCGGTCGGCCGGAATTAAGCCTCCCATTTTTAAACCCGGTAGAAAAAAGCCAACAACACTTAATGGCAACCTCCAGTAGCATCGATCGCGGAAGCAACCTCCCGTTTCAATCTGTGCAACCTATTTACAATTTAGCGCTCCCAGCAGTATTTTTCGACAAATGAAAAATGAACAAATTGCACATTAATCGCAAACTCGCAAACGCATTATGTGTTCCACGTAATAATTACTCCGCGAAACACATCGACGCCATTTGCGCGCGAATTAAAAGTTTCAACCTTGCGGTGACCACGCCACGATTACCATAAAATATTACGTCCGTCAGCGAATAATAATAGTGGTGGAATTGCAAGTCCAATTCATGTTTTGCGTGCAATTAGTCCATGTCGAGCGCTAAATTGTCTTCAAAAATAAACCGGCTGACCCAGAAATTAATTACACGACCGAAGCAATGATCGCTTATGAGTAGTCCGCGCGAATCAGCGACGTCCTTGACCATGCAATCGTGAACTTTGGCTCGGTCGTTCGCTGCGCAATACTTTGCACTCGAAGCAAGCGTTGACGTAGAGAACGGCGCAGGACGATGCAAAGAGGGTTGCCTGGTTGAAGAGTATGATAAAAGTTTGCGCGGACAGAGCGGAGGAAAGGGACCGAGAAAGCGGGTGAAAGGGAAAATTGATGCACCACAAGAAGAGGGGAAACGCCGAGGTGGAGGTCGCTGAAGAATATACGCAGTACATTGTATAGCCCTGCTAACGTTGCCGCCATCCCTCGAGCGAACCTACTTGCTTTTACCGGCATTGTACATACGTACTTTTCGATAGTTGGAAAAGCGAAGGCCGTATCGTGTTCGCTGCTATTTTTATGGGGAAATTCCTCACGGGCTTAACTTAAATTTAATAAAACTCTGAAGAAATTCAGAAGAAATATGTTGCATTTGGCAGAAACGCGAATTCGCTGGTGGAAAAAAATGATATTGCGCGGGATGGTGCCCAACGATTTGTCGGATCAGGGGTTAAGGTAATTGCCACGTTAGTGATTTTAAATACTTTGTGGGGCAAAGAAACGAAGGTGACACAGACAGAGCTTGATCATAAATTGTTGGCAATTTTAGTAAGATCTTTTTGGTAATGTATGTTCAACATGAGGTGAAAAATGCGTTGATGAAAAGTTAAAATGGTCTTTTAAAAAGGGATCTTTGCGAGCAGTCGTCAAAGCGGAAAAATATTGCATTATTAAAAGAAAGTACGTAACGTACATGCACGTGCCTATAAAAAAACTGGTTTTGCTTTACATAACTGAGTAAAAACGTTACGCAGCACGCAATCTACATTTCTCGAGTTCCTGTTTGCACTTATGGATGTGTTACTTCTAACGTTTGTACTTGTTAAAGAAAAATTATACCCCTCATGATTATTAGAACAAGTTCATTTCCCATCTGATCATGTTTAATTAATGTTTGCGAAAGCACGCGCGCTTTTCAACGATCTGCTAAATAATGCATGTTAAGTGTCTATCAAGTAACCTCAAACGATAAAACGATTTGGTTTTTCTATAGTAGGGGAAATAATGCCGCGCAACTTTCATGAAAACTTTTCCATTCAAGCATCTCGATTGCAAACAAACGTACTTCTCAACAGATTTTATTTTTTTCTAAGCCACTTGTTAACTTGCAGCAAAGTTATAAATTATCCACCGCCGCACCACACGTTCGCCTTTATGCGCCGTCAATCCCTCGTTCATTATTAATCGTAGAAATCTCGTTTCTGAAGTTTAAAAACTGCAAACCCCTTTCCAGTTGGCCTCAACGAGTTTACCGCGTCTTCCTTTCCCCAACGAGCCTTAACGTCACCCGAAGCCCGGGCGTCGCTCGTAACGCCGTGGACCGACTCGATCAATTAAGCCGAAAATTCAATTGGGACGCGTGATCGAGAGAGGAAGTGGCCCCCGTAACGCCGTAAAAACCGTAACCATTTTCCATTTCGTTTGCAAATGAAATTCGAAATATGCATTTTTCTAATCGAAAGGAGGCGAAGCGTGTCGGCAAATCGCGCCGAAAAGCCCCCATTGAATGAAACTGAATTCGATTCGAAAGAGTTGAGCAACGGTTAAATCGTGCAGCGAATGAAGTGGGTCGTTTGTTTCACCAAGTACAGATGGCGCACACGAAGATGGCTCCGGGAAAAGTGCGCGCGGCCCGAAGTGGACGACTTAACACGAAAACGAGTAGATGAGTAGGAGGAATAAGCCCGGGCAATTTCGGTGATGGTTCGCTTAGACCCTCTATCTGGCCGTATCTGCGATTCTGCGGGCAGCTCCCGAGACTCCCGGAGTGAGGTTTGTCTTGCTCCGAAAACCCCCGTTAAGCCACCTGCTCGACACGCGCAATGCTCCGTTGCCCGTAGCCGGCGACGCCCGAGCCCCCCCCCTCTTCCCCCGGTCTCTCGGCCACCGCTATCCTTCTTGCTTTGCCGAGGCTTAGCGAAAGGAGCGAGCGCCGGGGCGGTTAATCAGCGGAGTGAATCAGGATACGCGAAAATAAAACAGCGAAATCGAATTAATAAGTGGCATCAGAACGCAGACGACGAGCGGGCTTCAACGTAACGAGGTCCACTCGAGCGCCGACCAATTTATTGGACGCGTCATGCCGCTTGGACTCGCTCCAATCCGATCGGCCGTGCGGACACATTTTTCCATTGTTCGTATAAACAACGAGGGCTCTTGCCGCTTTTTCTTCGTTAGAGTGTCATTGAGAAATGGAAATTGGGGTGCGCCGAGGTGTTGGGCGGCCGTCTTGACCGACCGGGTAATTACGTGCTTATCAGTTAATGATGATGTAACGACGGTCGGATTATTTCAAGTGGAATTGCCTGGTCAAGTCTTTTCGCTCCGTAATTGCGAGTTTCGGGCGCTTTTTGCGATCTTGGAACTTAGATGTAATCAGACGAATTCAATCGTTGCTTCTTGCTGATTTAAGCAGAATTTCGTCGACTTTTGATGTGAACGGTTTTGGAACAATATTCCCGTTTACAGTGTATTCACGTGCTGTATTCAGTTTTCGTAATTTGTATTTACGAGTGAGCATCTGGTCAAAACTCGGTAGGTGATTTTCTTCATGCAAACCCCGTTAGGCGGAGATAGTAATTTCAGTCACGAGTCGAAAGTATTGTACTCGGCGGTATTGTTACGCAGTTAGGCCCTTTGAAGTAACTGAACGCTACACGTTTACGTTTTGCATTTCGCATAACTCGTGCAACTTTTACAGTCTCCTCAAAAACGGAGGGCAACGAAATTTCCCTTTTTCAAGACCTCTTTGAGATCATTCTGCCTAATTTCCACGAACTCTTTTCCAAAAGCCGTAATTTGCGTCATTCATTTCTACTTGCCGACAGACATTCGACAAGTTATTGACCTTTAAACTCGCGATTACTCGGCGCCGCGAAGAAGATAAAATTTGCATGATCCGCGTTCTGTCGGAGACTTGTTGCGCGTTATCATTAAACCCTCGGGAAAAATGGACGAGTTAATTATACAAGTCCACGCGAATTCTCGGCCGAGTTCATAAATTGTTACATTTGCGCGCGTGCTGCGCATACGTGTCGCGTCCGATCCGAATAATCAGAGCTGAGTGATTTGTCGCACGGGATCGTCGGCCGTCGCCGCCGCTCGTTTATTAAAATTCTTTTTTAAATGAGAGGCGGCATTAAAACGGCGCTGCCGCCCCCCGGCGCGTTTCTTTTATAATCGGCGAAGAGGCAGCACCCGGGCGTATTTCAGCTCGGACGATGCGAGAAGAGTGCGCGCTCGATTCCGGGGTGACTCTCCGGCATTGCGCGGAGATAGAAAAATAAGTCGCGAAGGTCGGTCGTTAGCGGAGATAAGAGCGGAAAGCGGCGGAATGCTAATGGAAACTACGAAAGTTCCACTTATTATGCCGTAGCATTATGTAAATACCGGAAGACCATTACAATTTTACGTCTTACTGCGAGTCGCTTTACAGTTGCGCCGTCCGAGGATGTCGCTTCCGATTTCCATTCATTCGGGAATAAACAAATTTATATCGACGAAGCCGTAATATTCGGCTTGATGGATACTTCGATCGCCCGGACAGACGCTAAGTAGCTTCTTTAACGGCGACTTCCTAACGACGTCGTTAAGAAAAGCGCCATGAATAATTACAACGCGATTGAAATGATCAGTGCCGACGCGGGCTTTTCATCGCGACGCCTTGAAAATTGTCGGCAAAGCCGTCGAAAATTGTTCCGCTCGTATTAACGCGTGCAAATGCGCAAACGCATCGACGCACGAGAACGAGTTGCATTGGGATCGGACAAAAGCGCGCGTAACGCAATCGACGAAACCCAAACCGCCGCTTTTACGAATTATTGAATAACAATTATGGTGGTAACAATCGGTAGGTAGACGATGCGGAGGGAACGGCGCCTTCGAATGGATAGAAAGTTGACGCACGGCTGAAACGGAGACGTCGACTTTTTACTTGAAATACAATAACGCGGCGAGACAAAAGAATCAAGAGCTTGACAATCATCGTATTTCCATCTCACCTGGCACAGAATCGAGCGACAGTGCCAATTGTTCCCGGAACGTTTTGCAAGTGAGTCAACGTTGATGAAGTTAATTCCGGGCAAATATGCAAATCATGACTAATGCAAATCATAGTTAACAGACAAAATGCAGAAATGGTTCGACGGGATTATTGGTGTCGCACGATGGTGAATTGGAGGAATTCGTGAAGTTCCGGGGACAAAAGATTTCTTATTTCGCAGTTTTTCGCAATTGTTAATGCGGCGCGACGAATAGTTTGCATTTATGCAGTAAGTGGGTATATTATATTTTTTACATCCATTGACATTTACGACGAACAAGTTATGAAAATATAATGGATCTCTCTGCTTTGCAAGCTTTATGCAGGTTTATTTATATTGACGAAGTTTGTATTCATATAAATGTAACGGAGACGTAAAATCTCCTACTGTTTTTATTTAAGCATAAATTAATTGAAGGGGAAAAAATTGTATAAAGAAGAGGACTGATGACGACCAGAGTCGGATTAATTATACATTTTAAGAACGAAAAATCAACGTTAATATTCTTCTAAGGGAAATTGATTTGAAAATATACTTTGTCTTTGAAGTCAACAAGTATCATAACTCAATTAAATTACCAATCTTGTTGCTTATCGCCAAACATTTATTCATTAAAGCGCAATAAACAAATTCTTCGCAGTAGAACTCAATGAAATCATGGCATTCGCCAATAATTGTATGGATACATTCTCACCGCAAATATTTCACTTCGTTTGAAAATTTACTAGTGAGAAAGTCGCGGCGCAAAAACTAACAATTTATTAGTCTTAAGGTTTGGCGCGTAATAACGCGCAGGAAATCGTACCAGGGCAAAACCTTCGACGATATCTTCGAGTGTTGGTCAGCGGCTGGGAGCAGGCAAAAAGTGCGAAAAAATGGTCGTGAACGGTTCGCCCCATTGGCAAAGGACTTTTTATCTCACCTGATGCGAGACTAAGAAGCAGCGCCAATTTTCCGGCGCTCTTGAGGCGTTTTACAAGTAAGTTAAGGGTGATAAATAGCTAAAAGGCTCCACTTTCTAAGCACCGAGAATTCGGGAATGTGTGCAGTATGTGCGCGATGCCAGCGCCGCCCGCGCGCCAGCGTGTGTGTTTGTTATCGGCGAGCTGACGTTAAGACGATCAGCTCCACCCAGAGAGTCGGGCGCTATCGCGCTGTCCAGCGCTGACCCTACCAACACTCCGATTGCCACGTACACGTAACTACTATCTCTATGCCTTCTATGTACCCGACAAGAGCCCAATCTCGTATCCGTGCTTACACTGCTGCAGTAACCGTCTGGATATAAAGCGTCCTCTCGTGCGCCCTTTATAGGGTGCCGTACCATTATTCTTGTTTGGAAGACAAGAATGATTTTCCCTTTCCACCGATAAAGCTCGTCGACTTTACTCGGCCCTGCCAAATTCTGTCACAAAGTCCCGGGAGCAAGTCTATCGGATCGTGGCAAAAAGTTTCCCTATCTACCGATTTTTCGAAGCTCTGGTCAAACTATGTCAAAAAGTGTCCCAAAGCGTGTGCAACAGAGGAGATTCTGCGACGGGGGGGGGGGAGGGGGGAAGGCTCGTCAGATGAAAAGTTTAGTGATCTGATTGACACCGCTGGTACGAAGTCACGGTTTTGAATTAATTAGGACGGTTTGATGGGGTTCATAAATTTGCAAATGGTACCTGATTAGCATGAGTATGACATTTTTAAAACAGTCACGAAAGGCAATAGAAAATAGCACGAACGCCGAGTCGAACGAAACGCGAGAGCTCATTTTGCATTATGTCTGCACTTTCATTGGAGAACTTATCATAAGTCGCATAAAATGAAAATAAGCTAACAACAATTGTAACTTATTAACATATAAATCAAAAGAACCAGCTGCCGCTCAATCGAGTCTGCCTTTTATCATACTTTGCGTAAGTTATTTCGCCGAGTTTTTATATTAGAATGCGCGAGCTCGCCGCGTTTACATACGTATGGACAAGTTCGACACTATTAACGAACAAACTTTAATAAATCTGTTATTTGATTACGAACAATTATCATTTCAGTATTTCTGTGATCGCGAAACTTGACAATTCAACCAACGACATTATACAGTTCGCGAAACAAGCGCCAACCTTTAATGTTGTTCGATTACATTCCAAAATTGATTTCCACCCATTCGTGATCGAAATCCATACGCCAAGACCGCGATTTTCCAGTTTTTCCGAACGAATACCTTTTTCCGTTCGAAAACGCAAACAGCGAACGGTAATATTTTTTGGTTCACGTTTATTGAAAATATCGATGTAGACCCTTCTGACATTATTTTCCACCTTCGAAAATATCCGTGAAATTGAACGAAAAAGCCGGGAGAACCTTGAATCGCAATCTAACTAATTGTCCCGCGACATTTGTACGTTTATTTTGGCCTATCGAGTATCGCGTCCCACAGAATTGCGAGGTCACCTCGATAACCGTTAACACTTCGTAGCACTTAGTATTACATTTTCAATCTCGTTGTAAAATATCTGCGCGAAATTGCATTACCCATCCCACATTAATAATAGATGACACTGCTTATAGAGAGTAGCTTGTTTAAAAAAGCAAACTCGCGCTGATAAAATAGTACACAATGTCGGGAGCGAATGAAAAATTGCAATTAAAGTTTCACGAGTGAACGCCACTATTTTCTCATCGATAAAAAGAGTATTGAAATGGCGCGAACCGTTGTGGCAAGACGGGCTCACATTTCGGCGTTTTTAATTATTGCGTTTCGCACGGTTTTGTCGCTCGTTTGCGTGTCCCCTCGGCCTGTTTGTCCTCGTATTTCGCGTCTCCTTTAAACGATGTTGTTCATTCTAAATCTTTCGTGTTCATCGCGCCGTGAAAATCGCGCCGCTCGTACGTCTTTATTTATTTCGTTGCATCGCTCGAGTGTGTACGCGCGCACTTGGTGACATGCAATGTGCTCGTGCACTACAGTATTTATTAAAAGTGGCTGCTACATTTTCATCCACGAAGAACGCTTATCACGGTGAATCATCATCCTGAGTTTTTGATTCTCCCTCGAGGATATTTATTGGAACGGTTTACCTAGACGAGACTATGTTATGCTCGTTTTACCGTGTTATTATCTTCGAGTCGTGATTAATAAATACAAGTGTTCGACATTCGGGTCCATTAAACTATTGAGCGCGTTCGATGTTAGTAATCGAACAATAATCGAATATTATAATTGGACGGGCAAGTCGTAGTAACCGAAAATCCGATAATCGTGGAATGCTGTTCACCGAGAACGTACACTGGATTATTGAATGAAATCGAAACCGAAATTCAGAAATTGATTAAACATTTTTGTCCGCGCGACAATCTTTGGATCTGACGAACGCGGCGATTCTTTTTCGGCGAATGCCGTTCACGATAAAGTCACGTCGAACAAATTGGTGCACACGTTCCAATCACGTATAACGCGGCACGTTAATTACATGAATCAGTGAAGCTTGATTATAGGATTGCTCTGGTTATAATAACCATACAAGTTTGGTTACAGAGACCGCACGGTCTATTGTAATAACTATTATTATAATCACTTCGATAGATCGGAATGTTGATTTGTGCGTGTGTGCGAGTGTCTTTTTCCATTCGGTATGGCAATTACGAATCATCGATTTGCCGTCGACAAATGACGCTGTCGAATTAATGTGTTCCTAATAGAAATCACATGCGCATGTCTTTAATGACATTTTTCGGCTACTCATTGTTCGGCTTCTGTGCGGATTACGGGGCTCTATTCATGCATGATGATTTATGGTTAAATATTAACACACCGAAACAGATATGCTATCAAGGGGTGTTGGGGTCACATTAGAAGAACAGACTCCCGTCATTAGTAACGTTTTCGAGGTCTGCATGACGTGCGTTCGGTACATCTAAATGGTTCGTACAGTCCACACTAATGATATTTAGGACTATCACATTCAGGCACATCTATTGTTTTTACATACTCTTCCATTTGTCATACTCCTTTTTTCATCTACATTAGGGATAAAAAACATCTACATCTCGCTTGTTCCTATATCGATCTGATTTAAATCGCCAATTGCAGCGATTTAAACGGTAAAAAAATTATCCTGGCATTGGACGTGCGTAACGATGGAGTGCCTAAAACCGGTCTCATTCGCCATAACAGCTACCCTTCCAAGAACCTGCTAGTCACAATCAGCATACATCTGTCGACCTCGCAGCGCATTGTTCTTTGACTCCATACAAAAGAGATTCGGCTACCATAGTTCAAGGTTACTGACGACGCTATTGAGCCGTTCGTGCGTATGAATGACTACATTTAACACCGCGGACAAAGTGCTCGATATTCGCTTCCCGTTTAACCATCGCGAATCACGGCGCACCGCTACTCCAATCGAACTGTTTTGTTTCGCGAAACGCGCGCGTTCGTTGAAAAGGAACCCAGGAACGAATCGTAGGCGCCTGGAAAGCATTCCCGATGTGGCCGAATTCGAATTATTTTTCACGAGCGGAGCCTTCCTATCTGGAGCATCGTCTGCCGTCATTCGGCCACTACCCTGCTTTAAATTGTTTGAGTTGTGACTTTATTGGATTACGAGGAAATCCGCAAGCCCCTCTTACGGCGGAACACCAAAAGACTTGCACGATTATTTCCAAGTTTCATGATGTTCGGGACCGAAAGCTCCCTTTACGCAATTATAAGACGAAAAGTTGAACCATAAAGTGATTTTAACGAGATCTAGGACTCAGCAAAGCCAAACATTTCTCCAGAAGTGAATCGAAAACGGGCTGTAGATTTTACGAGGATTGTTGATAGGGTCGGAGAAGGGAGGCGGGGGTGGTGGGGAACGAAAGAGAGCGGAAGCGCTTTTCAATAAAGCAAAAGTAAAAATGACAAGGCATCTGTGCATCGAATTATACAGGCCACGGTCGTTTTTTTAATATCTTAATGACAAGCGATGACTTTACTCGTCGGTTTTAAACGCAATTTTCATTAATGCGAGCGAGAGCAAAACCCGGTCGTTACATCGACGCGATCTTTCAGAATGTTTGACATGTTTGACTTATTTTTCGACTTTCATGCGGGGTTCGCTTTGTGAGAGCCACGTTGATAAGCGCTTCATATTTGTGCTTTTAACGCAAAGATGAAAGTAAAATCTTGCCAAGATCCTGATTTATTTTTAAGCTTTCTTTGATCCGTATTATCGTTCGCGTGTGCATTTTTTGTCATCGCAGAAAATGTCGATGATTAATTTCGAGATTCACGCGCGTCATTCGGTCATTGATTTACGATCACCGAGCGAGCGTTGAATGGCCGTACGATAAAACCGCTTCATTCAAATAACAATTCCAATTAAGTTACCATGGTTTCAGGATCAGAGCGATAAATGTATTTTAGAGCAGATACGGACAATGCCGCTTTTTATAGAAGTAAAAACGCGGGAATTTAAATTGTCAGGGCAATATCGCGGTTCTAATGTAACATCTGATAAAAATTGAATATGGCGCATGACTTTTTTAGCGCTTTATTTTTGGAGTTTATAGCTTGAATGGCGAAACATCCCGTTTGAATGTCACGTCTAAAATTCTTTCGATGCGTTGTTTCGTTCGAATACAAGAATCACTTTTCAGGATTAATTACAACGGAAGATAACAGTGAATCGATTGTTCGTCACACGCGTGGAAAAACACATTCAAAAAAATGACGCGTAGTTTTGTGACCCTCACGAAAAGGAAAAAAAATTTTCCGCATTGTCATACCTCTTACGTAATCAAAAATACATTGACCCGAAGGGAAATGTTATTTCCGATAAGGATCAAATTAGATGTAAATTGTAAAACAAAATTTCGGAATATTGCGACTTGCAACGTAATCGGAGATATAAGTACCCAGTGGGAAAGGTACAAATATCCCACTCTGGCACTGTTGTATTCTGGCGTCATGTTATCATTCCAGTACTGGCCCAGTACTGGTAACTCTGGCACGACGTTATCTTTCCAGTACTGACTCAGCACTAGCAATTTTGTACTTTGGCAATTTCCCGCTGGGTAATCATTAAGCGACAGTCGTAAACTACAACAACTCGACGGAGATAAGTGTCTTAGTTGAGATGCTAAGTGTTTTATTTTTGAGAAAATACTCGTTTTGTCACGTAGCGCTCTGGATTGTCTAGGAACTTCTGAACACAGCGAATTTAACGTAAACTACGATGGCATCTAGAGCTGCAGATTGTATAAAATGGCGGGACGACCGTTCGTAGAAATGAAATATTTAAGAGAAAATGATATATCGATGCTGCAGTTGGCAAAGCCGGCCTCGCTGGGGCCAGTTTTTATTGACCGGTAGAAATTCGATCTGCGTTGTAACAGGATGACAATTTAAACGCGAAACAAGTCGGCCGTGACAAAGCGGCGCTTTTTCGAAAAAACAGTTAAGCAATTGCGCGCAGCCGTCGAATTATCATGCGAAAAAATGGCCGAATCGATACACACACGTTCCGCAGGCAAACTTTTTCTATATCAGTTAAAACGTTTTATTAATGTCAATATTTGTAATACCACCGTGGACACCGAATGTTTTATTCCAAAATTGTTAGAGCGTATTTATACGGGCGCACTCTAGCATACAAATGCTTTTGAGCGACGGCTCGAAATATCTGAATGAAATAATATTATCGCAAGCGTTTAAAAATTATGCTCAGGTTGTGTTCGGGCAGCATAATCACATTGGAAAAAAGACAACGCCGCAGCTCTAAATAAATAAAGGGGTAGCAGCATTAATTAAATATTTAATTGCGATCGGCACAGAGAATTATGAATTAATTATTTCGTTTTGAAAGGCTTCCCCGTATGATTACGTGTAAACAACACTAGCGAATTTAGTCAAATTTGGAAACACAAATTCAGCGAAACATATTTACAAAGAAAAGACCGGCACGTCAATAAATACTGGATTAACAGGTTGGCGGGCCGCGGAAATTGTTTCGCAAATACTGCGCAATACGAACAATGCCAAATCTTGCGCTTTGTGTCACGAAACGCTGCCCGCTGCGCGAAAACCCGCTGAACAATAATTCATGCAATAACGTTTATGCATTTTGGCAATTGCGCGCCAAGCGGGCTCGGGCGTGCTCATTTTTCATGTCCGGGCGCATGATAAACGATAAAGGAACTGCAACGCGATATCTTCAGAAGTGACGAGTCAAAGGGATTTTACATGCCAGTAATTAACAATCCAATAATCG
>JABFPB010000563.1:0-35709 GCA_022817645.1 Ceratoteleas bidentatus
TAGAATATTTTTAAAAATGTGCCTAAAATATTCCTACAATATTTTTTAATATTATTAAATGTTCTTCGCTGATAGGGATACTTTGAAAACAACAAATATAATTTTATGTTATTATGCATACTTTTGGGTGCAATCTGATCGCGTCTGAAATTGTCGATGTTTCAGAGATGCACGAGAGAAAGAATTTCGTTAAATATTCTTAAAAAATTGATCAACTTGAAAATACGGAAAAAGTATTTTGGAAGTTCTGATCATTTGTTCAAACTGATTTGATCAATTATTCGATCGAATGGTGTATAAAATTTACGCGATTGAATTTCACGATAACTTGACCAAGTTTTTGCCGATCCAACGTTTTTATTTGGTGGTGCACGAAACCGGGCTGCTTGAAAATTACGTGTCTCGTCAGTTAATCTGCTTTCGCGTACGATGGGTAATAATTCAGGGCATCGCCAGGGTGTCTTAGAGGTCATAAATTCTGTTAAGTGTTATTTTATACATAATTTTTCAAGTACTTTGTAAAAGGTCATTATTTCTTGTCAAAAATAAGTAAAAAAGTACCTTTAAGAGTAGTTTTTCATTTTCCCTGCGTTTCAGATATATCATCGTACGTGATACCAGCGGTAATGATATAAAGGTTCGAGATTCGAGCTCCTAATGAATTTTTTTTCATCCAACACATATTGATTTATTGCGGAGTGTATAACGAATTGATGCAATGATAGACTTTATTTGCATTTAAATGCAATAGATTCTATTATTTTTTCCTGGCATTTGACAGCTGGGTTTAATAAAAAAATCGAACTATAACGTTTCAATCAGAACCTGTGGTTAAAAGAATCTTTGATACATAACAAGCACTTCTTTTGAAGTTGGAAACATAGCATTTTATCTGTTTTATTGCGATCCTTTGCTCACCCTTTACATTGAAATATAACGGTAAGAGAAACTAATAGTTATGTTGAACTTCAAATGAAAGTTTACTTTTAAATGCAATTTTAATATAACGCTTTATGTTGCGGTAATGCTGGGCTCGATGTTCGGCCTCAAGTTTGATGAAGTGTAGTAGATGTTTAAAATTGAAATTGAAATCGTTTTTATCAATATTAATTTTAATAACAGTTTGACACAAAGTCAATAATTCAGTTTAATTACACAAGTTTATGGTTTCATTCGTGGCAGACGTCCAATGAAATGTCAATCTCATCCGTCTCCACAGCAACTTACAAAAAGTCGTGCCATGGTACAGTGAGAAAGTGTATAAATTAAATTTTGATCAACGTAATTTTGTAATGCCACCTTTCTATCTCGTGAAACAATGATGCCAGAGCTTCGTTTTACGCGTGACAAAACATCAGAGACAAAACAAACGACTCAATTATTAACATTCATTTCAAGATAATTGCAGTCTCATTTCAACGTGTTTTCAAAATGTCACGATATTTTAAATATTCATTCATTCCCAGAAAATGTACAGAATCACTAAGCAAAGTATCAACAAACTATATTTGCCCTAAAACTGAACAACGCTTTCCCATTATCACATCCCATACAAATATCACGAAACGTAAACTCAAAGCGATCCGTAAATCGAAATTGTAATAACTTATGAAATGGCCAAACATCGTTTATATTTTACAGCCCATGTAAAACTGCACGATATGTAATTTGTATGCAAATCTCTTCAATAAAAATTAGAAAATTACGTCCGGACTGTTTCCACTTCCATATGTGATTGCCAACAACTTTAATCAATGAACCGAAAATTGCGCAGACCGAAATATTGCACTAAAAATATTAGGTTTACGATAAGAATGATTTTCTACATATAAATTCATTGAATCTGCAAAGACATCATCTGATGATTAGAAGATTCAGATTATGCGAAGAATCCTAATTTTCTCACTACAAAAAAACATTTTTATTTTGAAATATTGTGGCAGGGTATTTTCTGCCATATAGACAAAAAACATAGAGGTCATTTTTAAACGAAAAATTTTTACTACTGGTGAAATAGCAAAGATTGTTCAATGTTTTAAACTGAGATACAGACAAAGTCTCTTTGTCTAGTGCTTATAATATATTATTCATATAATTGGAAGATAAAAACTGATGCTGCAAGGAAATATTCTTATTATTGGAATATTTTATTCTCATGAACAGTCGTTTCACATAGAATCCAGCGTCACAAACCAACTCATTTTATATGAGTTAGTTTGTGACGCCAGCAGCTCCAATAGTCAGAAGTTTTCAGAAATTTTCAGAAGTTTTCAGAATTTTGCAGAAGTTTTCAGCAATTTTCAGAGATTTTTAGAAAGTTTAAGAGGTTTTCAGAGATGTTCAGAATTATTCAGAGATTTTCGGATGTTTTCAGATAATTTTTCAGAGTTTTTCCAGAGATTTTCAAAGATTTGATTTCTTCTCGGGATAGCCATGTGATATATAAGTTATAGAGTTTCATATCACATGGTTATCCCTAGTAGAAATACTTCTAAACCTAAGAATATGACTACTATGGTCGACATTCATTAAAATTATTCTTCCAATGCATAACTTTCTCAAGGATCTTCTTATACCAACAGGAAATATTTCTTGAAGACTATTTATAGGAAAATCCACTTACAGTTAGAATATTCCCCTCACCGTTGTACTCTCAGACTTTTCGAGTGTGAGACTGCAAATTCGGATTAAACTAAAACACTTTTCAGACGACCCGTGACCCGACAGATGTGTCCTTATCAGCTTCTGCAATCAAACACACTTGTCGGATTATATACATACGCGACATCTATATACGTAGAGGACGAACGGGTCAAGTGACCGCCAGTAAACACAGAATCATTCACATTCGTGTTAATAGCCCGGCCTGGTGGCCGCTAACCCGGCACAGCCCGAGCGCGCGCGACACCGCTCGGGAGCAGGCTGCAGCTTATGGGGGTCGGTACGGGGTGCGTGAGAATGGCTGCAGAGGGAAGATGAAAAGGGCCAGCAATCCGTCCGGCGCAGGCCATCGATCGCTGCCGACCGCATACATAACACGCGCGACCCTTATAATTTTATTTGATCGCCCTTGAATTAACGATAAACCTTTCCCCGAAGGAAGAATAATGACCATTAACCCGTTCGTCCCCAGCCGCCACGGCTTTTTCATGCGAGACGCCCGGACGCGGGCGCATTTATCTTCTATTTACGGACACCCGAAACGTCAATTAAACGGGCCTTTGTTTCGCCGCTTTTTATTCGTGCCGTCCCGCCCGCGCCACTCCCCCGCTATCAAGGAAGCGTCCTCGCGAAATGGAAATGAGTTCGCCGGGCCCGAAAAGCGATCGCATTGTTGTGCCAAGTTATAGCCGGCGGAGTTTACGCGGACGTGTAATTGGGATTCGTTTCGGTCGCGCGTGGCGAAACGGCTACGGCTGCGATATCGGAGTGGCGCGCGGCGATAATAGAGATGTAATTTGATATGGTTGGATGATGAATGTTTTTTATCTGCTCGTCTTTCCATTGGTATTGCCGCAGCAGGTTGCGCTGAATGGCTTCTTTTGTGTCGGGCGGACGTGTTTATTATCGCGGCGCGGTCAAAGGGCGCGCATGAGAGAATGGAAATGAGCGAAGGTTGCGCCGGGCGAAGTTCGCGGCGTCTTTTCAAGCGAAGGGAAAGAATTTTGGGTGGGCGGGTGGGTGGGGAGAAGTTTGGTATATGGGGTGGGGACAAATGGGATGAATTTTAGTAAACGGTCCGATGTAGAAAGGGAAAGTCTGAAAATGTTTGAACATTTCTGGAAAAGTAGAATTTGTTTAAAATTTCTGCTTATGTGACACCAGTTTCTGATTATAGAGGAAGGACGACTTTTGTTAGTTTTGTTAGTTTCGTTAGTTTTGTTAGTTTCGTTAGTTTTGTTAGTTTCGTTAGTTTCGTTAGTTTAGTTAGTTTCGTTACTAAGACGAATGTCAACGTTGGGGTCAATCAGATTCATCTTCTACATAGGATACATCATTATCATATTCCATATGGCCTCATTGAGTTGCGCATTGGCAACTTGCATCCATCCATTTGTTAGTTTTGTTAGTTTCGCTAGTTTCGTCAGTCATTTTCCCTTCAGCTGACAAGAACATCAACAAAAATGACCCCCATTTGCCAAAGTTTCAACCTTTTTAAAATGGCTAGATTTCTCCCATCCTTTTCTGATGTCTACATCTCTAAACGTCACTTCACGTACCGCAGCATCATTATTCATTCCTCCTCCCTCTTCCTCGGATGAAAGGTACGCGGATCAAAATTGCCCGGAGAAAATCAAAACAATTGAGCACTCGAGCCGAGCCCGTATTGTTTTCAACCGTTCATTGTTTCTGCCGGGTAACGAGTGAGTTGCGTGTTGCCAGGAGCTCGGAGGCATCGACACGAATGGGGTAGATACAGGGCATAAAAAGATATAACCAGATTCAGATAAGTAACTGCACTTCTAGGGGAGGATTCACGTGAATTGCGTGTCGCGATCAATCACTGGTCATCGATTCCTCGACGTTTCAATCGCCCTACCATTTCCGCGCAAATCGTTCGATTAGGGGCGAAATCCCTCTTACCTTGGAAGTAACTTTTGGTTCGGAGGTAGCTGACGCTGAGTCGAAGTATGCTGAGACGATCCAGCTTGCTGAGGATGTTCTGCTCGAATGGAAGCAGGGATGCCAGAGTGTCCAGCTCGGCGTTCAGTCTCTCCCTGTGACGCTTGCTGGGATTGGATTTCGTCACGCCGTCCTTCTGGGGAGGTTTCAGACTGCAACAGAAACGGGAATGGAGGTTAGGAATCCGGCGAAAAAACGGCGGCCAGAACACACTCCAGCACGATTCACCGGAATCCACCGTAATGGCTATCGATTATGTAAACGATTTGCATAAAATGTACATCAATTCCGCTCCTCATCGCGATGCATTGCTTACATAAATTATGCGCGACGAAAATTGTTTTACGTTGTTCGACTCGAAAGCGTCCTCTTTTTCTCCTTCCGACACGCAGATACGAATCTCAGGAAAACATGCTATTCTACGTAGGACGATTTTGAATTCTAGCAAACTTGACCCTAGGCTCCAGTGTTAGAAGATGTGAAGTTTACTCATATAGTGCTGTCTCTTTCTAATCGCGTTAGCTGAACTGCGATGCAACGATACAAATTTCAGAATCTTCTAACACTGTTGGCTCACATCCTCGATTCTAAACAGTCCGACCTAACCTCAACGAATTACTTCGCGTATCGATTTTTTTGTCGTCCACGTCACCTGCGAAAGAACTGTCCACAGAAGTGGACACTTTCGTCTCGAGATTCTCCCAGACCGATAACCTCGGTGGGTACATTAATTAGCCATTTCAATAATATAAATTAAAAATGCCCTAATCTAGTAACTTCTGACTGACAAATCACCTTAACGATACGGATCAACTATCCCGACGGGCTGAAAAAGGTGAGTTATGACGCGCGCGGGTTGCGAGCGACAATGATACAAATACAGGCGCGTGACCCTTTTCGTGGCCGGTCCGTAACAGAATAATAATTAGCTTTGTTTTGCGCGCGGCAAAAAGGACGAAAGAAAGCGAGCGAGCGGCACGTCCTAATGGCGTCCGAACGAACCAGTCATCCAATCCGGAACCACCGCCCTTGGGAACCTCGTCGCGGGTAATGGATTTTGTGTCATCCAATAATTAATAGAGTTCTCCGGCGTTGCTGCGCAGCCTCATTCATCACGCTTTCTAACCCCTAAGCATTTTAATTAAAGCCACCATTTTTAAAGCAGCGGAGCTAAGTTCCGCGCTAAGCCCTGCAGGAAAACGCAAACCACTTCCGGTAGGCCGCCATTTTCAGCCCTTTCGCGATTTTTGTCCGTTCATGAACCCTGGCTCGGAATTCGTGCATTTAGATTTTGAAGATGACTGTTGTTTCGAACCCTCGAAGCGATTTCATCGAAGTGTTAGGTTATGGTTGAATGAATAATTGCAGTCCCTTAGGGAATTGTGGTCAAGATTTAATAATATTTTAACGATAGCGATTGAATATTAAAATCTTCGATACTCATTTGACTTAATATTGATGGTTTCAGTTGATACTGTCTCAATATTAAGTGATGAGTCAATATTGACTTAATATTAACTCATTAATCAATATTAATGAGTCAGTATTGAGTCAATATTCATGTCTTTACTGAGTCAATGTTAAGTCAATATGCAGGTTATTATTGAGTCAGTGTTGAGTCATTACTCATCTTATTATTGAGTCAATGTTGAGTCAATATTCATAATGTTATTCTTGAATCAATATTAGGTCATTAATCCTGTTTTTATTGAGTCAGTGTTGAGTCAATAATCATAACGTTATTCTTGAATCAATATTAGGTCAATAATCCTGTTATTATTGAGTCAATGTTGAGTCGATATTCATATCGTTATTGTTAAGTCAATATTACGTCAATATTCGTAACGTTATTATTGAGTCAATATTAAGTCAATTTTCATAACGCTAATACAAAGTGAATAAAACTCTCTCGAACATTTTTCGCAGTTGATTTATTATCGCAAAATTGTATAACGGTCAATGGAACGTCAACGAAAAAGTGCTCGACATTATAACTCCCGCAACATTATAGCGCGACTGGAAACGAGGCGTTCGAAGTCGGTCAGCGTTGGAACGGCCAAAATGACCCATATATGCTGCCATAAAAACGTGCTTTTTGCCCGCGCTTAATGTCCGCCAGGCATGTCATTGAAATCGTATAATTGAATGCATTGTGCGGACATTACACGCGTTTGCGTCGAACAAACGCGATGCCAGTTTCGCGCGGTGCATGCGTGCCTTGCGTGTGCAGACGTGGATAGGAATATAGGCCAGAATCCGAGAGCGCACGAATGGACAAATTAATCGCTGGCGTGCCGAGCGCAGCGCTCTGAATGGCTGGTGCCACGTGCGCGAGATGAGTCCGCGATCAGTCAACGCGTGCGGAAGTGCAGATTATCGACAACGAAGGTGTCGAGCGATACGCGTGGATCGAATTTCGACACTTGTTCGCACGATATGAGCGAAGGAATATTATTTTTTATGTCAGTACGTTGCTTTTTTTCGAGCGAAATATTTTTTTGACTCAAGATTGTCTTTATTCATACTGAGTCAATGATAACATTATGCCTGACGACTCAATATTGACACGATCATCATTGAGTCAATATTGATATCATGAGTATTGACTCGATATTGATATTATCACTTTTGAGTCAATATTTACTATATAACTATTGACTCAATATTGACATTATCAATTTTGAGTCAATATTGACAAATAAGTATTGATTCAATATTGACATTATCAGTTTTGAGTCAATATTGACAATATAATTAATGACTCAATACGACTATTATTGACTCAAATCAATATCAATAACTATTATATTGATTTGATGGCCTTCGAATGAGCATTAGAATATTAATTCTACATCAAATCAGCTCAATTTCAAATGGAATTGAGTCATCTTTAAATTAATATTTTTAAATAAATATCTCGTATAATGCAAAAGCATATCGTCCAATTTATTTATTGTATATTTTTTGTCTAATACTCAAATCCGCGAGACTGGTGGTGCAGCTACGTTTGTAAATGAAATGTGAGCAGATCCATCAGGTGGGCCAGGTGATAAGGTGTTTCAGACTAAGCTCCCCCTTTTATGACGTATTCGTAACACGTTGCTCTTGCATTAGCGGCCTGTCACTTTTAGATGCGTATCGACGCCCCGAACCGTAAACGCAGCGGCGCATTCGAAAAACACTTATTCCCTCGAACTGTTCCGATCGACTGACTGTTAAGTGTTTTAGGTTATGAAATATCGCTCGAAAGCCGCAGCGACCCAGGTGGGCGGGTCACTTGACAGCTGTTTCGAAAATTGCCGACGAACCAAAATTCGGACGCCAAACGACGCGAACGTTCCAGTCGACCGATTTACAGGGCGAGCGTTCGATTCCGATCGTGGGATACAATTTTTTCCCCTCTTCTCGTTTTCCCTCGAAGTGACATTTCACCTTAATGCAGTGCGACTAAGAAATCGGGCTACCCGATCGATTTATCATCGAACAGGCACAAGAAATGAATGTTAACGGATTAATAACGAGGCAATTGCCGTGTTACATAAATGTCAGTTGATAACTGAAACGCGAGCGCTGCGTACCGCTGCAACATGCAATGCGCCGGCTTGCGAAAATCGGCGCTCTGCGCGAGGCGAAACGATGATAATGATATCGGGTGTCGGGAACTTTGTTCGCCGAAGTGTGGTACGAAAATCGCGAGACGATCGATAACGTTCGCTGTTTCGTTCGGCAATAACGTAAAAATCGGGATTGGCGCCGCCTACAGGTGAAAACTGGCAAAGTAGGTATCGAAAGCGCTCGCGACGCCATCTAGGTGTGACGCAGTTCGGGAAATTTCGGCCGAAAGATAGGACTATTCGACCAACATTTGATTCTGTTGGTCAAACCGGTTGCGGGATACGCGCAGGATTTTTATTTGGCGCCTCCTGGTGAGAAGAACTGTAACTTGAAATCGAGACCCACGTTGGGCGCCATCTCCATCATCCAATTACTAAAAAGCCAACAAAATGAGCTTAAACAACTACAAATCGAGGAAAATTGAATTTCAGAATTGACTTGCAGCTCCATCTAGATCATCTGTGACTCAAGATTTGGCGCCTCCTGGTGAGAAGAACTGTAACTTGAAATCGAGACTCACGTTGGGTACCATCTCCAACATCCAATTACTACAACGCCCACAAAATGAGCTCAAGCCACCACAAATCGAGGAAAATTGAATTTCAGAATTGACTAGCAGCTCCATCTAGATCATCTGTGACTCAATAAAGCCTTTTCCTGCCTCAAAACCTTATGTTTCCACCCAAAATTTCAATCTTCGTCAAAGTAAAATTGTACTTCAACCTTTACAATATTCAAATCCGCTTTAGGGCCTCCCAAAAAGTCTCTTCAGAAACTGACCCGATAATTAAACTGACGAGTCGGGGGGGGGGGGTTTAAATCGTTTTTCTTGAAGGATGGCAACGGAGACTGCCTCGTCCTTATTCTTGTTCGTGGTTATCGTTATGATCGTTATCGTAGGGGTCACTGCGTCGAGCGACCCTAATCCAGAATCCGCCATTTTGTGTTTGATACACATACAGGCCGTGGGTGTCGCTGTCGTCGTGAGTGTGCACGTTCACTCACACGAAATCAGGCTGCCCGGTTCAAGTAGGGAGTCGCGCAGGCGCCAGTGGGGGCGGGAGTACTATGGATTTTCGAGGGTAGACAGCGCAGCCGGTTCCGGGGTGCCGGACGCGCAATGGCAGCTTCTATTAGGAAGCTCAAAATTAGTGGGGGAGGCAGCCCGAGTTCCGCCCGCTTATCGCTGACCTTCAGAATGATTCGCGTACCTTACGCACCACGGAAATTTTATGAAAATTTCATTTTTGCACTAATCGCACTTTAAATAATTTCATGTTTCATGTATAAGAAAAGTAGGGACTTAAATTTTTTATGAAGTTGAATATATGGGGGAATTCATTTAAACCTAATCGAATATCGAAACTTAAATTATGAATCAATTCAATATTACATTTAAATCTTGAATCTTAATTTCAAATTGCATTTAAGCTATTGAAAAAATTCAATATTGCTTTAAAAAAAGATCGATTCAGTTGAAAACGATTGAATTGAGTCAATTCAACATATCCGAATAAAATGCTGAATTGACTCAAAGTACTGAGTCAACTCAACATTTTATAAATTGAAAAAACGGGTTTTAAATAGGTAGTCAATCCAATTGTTTTCTAAATATTGAATCAATTCAATATTGTTCTCGAAATATTGAATCAATTCGATGTTTTTTCAAAAAATGACTCAATTCAATATTGTTTGCAAAATATTGAGTCAATTCAATATTGTTTTCAAAATATTGACTCAATTCAATATTGTTTGTAAAATATTGACTCAATTCAATATTGTTTGTAAAATATTGACTCAATTCAATATTGTTTTCAAAATATTGACTCAATTCAATATTATTTGTAAAATATTGACTCAATTCAATATTGGTTTCAAAGTATTGATCCAATGAACTTAAAATATTTTATTGATCTGTATCGAGTTCAAATATAAAATTCTAAATCTCGATTTAATTTAAATTAATTCAATACAATATTCAAAATATTGAACTGATTAAAATAGCAATATCACATTTGAAAATATTTTGCATTCTGCTTTTAAATATTAAGCCCGCCCCATTTGCTCATAAAAATGAATGAAATCAACGGCAGAAAATGGTTTTCCCCAAAGCGGCGTGTCGCGAAACTCGTAAAGCGCAACTTTTAATTGGATTTATCCTAAGTCTAAATTTAGCCAGCAGCCCGGCAATGCGGCGCGGCGATGTCAAAAATTGATACGCGCAGATATACCGTGACAAGATAGATTGCGGTTCCGTTTAATTACATAAGTAGTTCGTCGGGCGTCGCAGCACGCGTTGACGATTGTTTCGTTCGTTGCGCCATGCAGGTACAATGACGTCGTCACAGCCGGGCGTAATTAACGCGAAAGAACGAACGCGTTTCCTGACGGCAACGCATGCGAATTCAATTAAAAAGCCATCAGTTAAAGAGACAAATCTTTATGTTTAATATTTTTTGCGCTGCGCACTCCATCAAACGGATATCCAGCGGCAATCTCCGACTTCCGACCACGACTAAATCGTCAATTAAGCGGTGATATATCTCAGATAAATCCCCTATAATCGGCGATTATTGCTGTGGCATTCGTTTCTTATATTTTGTGTAAAATAACTGTAATATCGATTCCGAAAAAAATGTTTATCTTGAATTTCGATAGTTTGGGCAATATTAAAATTGCACTGGAATTTAAAAAAATTGTAATATTAAAAATAAAATATTTCATAAAATACTTGTAAATATTTTACAATTTACAAATATTTTATGAAATATTTTATTTGTAATATTGCAATTTTTTAAAATTGCAGAGCAATTTTAACTTTGCCCAAACTACCGAAATTCAAGATAAATGTTTTCTATGTGGAATAATTTTAATATGCAATAACTTGCTGAGATTTAAATTGATTTTTGTTTAAAAAGTGACCTGATTTCGCTGAGATTGGTACTTCGGCGATAAAGTAAACAGTGTTCGCAAACCGTTTGACTCGCTTGCAAACAATAAAAGATAATTTCGCGAATTAGTGCGCCGCATCCCGTTGCGAATCTGCATTTTTTTCCCTGATACGAGAGGCGTGCGTTTCAAGAGGCACTTCAATCGCCGCGTCGGTGTTCATCTGCCGATAAATTGCATCCGGAAAAAATTCTCGGCCGAGCCGCACATTCGAAGGAACGCATTATAATGTAATTAATCTCACGGAGGCGATGATAATTAATGCAACGAGGCATTCGCGCTGCTCTGTTTCGGTCAACCAAACCGAAATAAAACGTGGACACGCAATTACGCTTTTTCGTCCTTAATCAGCTCATTCGTCTTGTCGAATGTCTCCATTTTTTCAATTAAGAATAAATGTTTAACTTCCGCTTGTTTTTACAAAAATGTTAAAACAATTTCAGTGTCAATGAAAAAGTTATTTATATTCAATGGAAAATTAATTTTTCTATCCTTTTCTTTCACAGAAAGAAAAATCTATTGACATGTAAAAACATGAATAATATTATAGATCGAATACTGACTCAATGTTAACATTGTAACTGATGATTCAGTATTAAAGCGATCATCATTGACTCAATATTGATATCATCACTATTGACTCAATATTGATATCATCACTATTGACTCAATATTGATATCATCACTATTGACTCAATTTTGATACCATCACTATTGACTCAATATTAATATCATTATTGACTCAATGTTGATATCATCACTATTGACTCAATAGTGATGATATCAATATTAACTATACGTCTATTGAATCACCATGATCACAGTTGTCTCAATATCGATATTATCCCTATCAACTCAATATTCTCATTATCACTTTTGACTCGAAATTGACTCAACGCAACTATTATTGACTCAAAATCAATATGAAAACTATGCATTCAAAACACGTTGGTAGTACCAACAAGTTTTTTGAATTCTAAAATTTCTTGAAAATTGTCCGTTCAAACAAATTTAAACAGTTTCTTTATTCAAATTTATTGAAGAGTTTTTTATTTGAACGAATCAAAGAAATGTTTTAATTAAACGTTTAATCAAATGTATTAATATAATCTAATCAAATTGAAATCATTTTTTTAATTCAAACAAATTAACGAAACGTAAAATTTTTTTTCGACGGGATTTAAAATTAGTGCCAATTTCTTTAATGACAAATCCGTCTCGCGAGATGATACGGGTAACGCGTGTTAAGACATCGAGATGTGCCGAGATACACCCCCGTCCACCCCGTGGCACCGGCTCGATAAGACGTCATGCGCCACATGTAGCGCGTAAGTGGTATAACACAAGGAATTATATGCTAGTGCGATACGACACGCAGGGCTCTGTATCTCGTGGATACAGCTAGATGCGCGATAAAATTTATTAACGAGGAGTCGACTGTAAACGAAAAAGTGGCGTACGTCTGATTCATAAAGCAAAGCGAAGTGCGCCATTCACCGATTTGAGAAAACTACGTTGAAATATCGATATTTACATCGAGAAATATCGTCGACTCTTCTCGATGATATTTCTTCAGATTTATTTATCAACACTTTTCGATGAGATATATTGAGAGGTTAGAGAATGTACGATAATTCAGTGTGGCTGATATATTTAGATACCAACTCATTATTCAGAGATATATAATATATTGATTAGTCGATATATCGATCTGTCGATTCGATTCTTGTCGATAGTTCGAAATTTTACTAATCGATCTTTTGCACGCCTTATTTTTCTATCAATTGATCGATTGATAGAATCGATTTATCGATTTATCGATTGATTTCCCAGGTATCGATGTATCGATACATTGTTATCTGCGATGTACTGATATCGATACTTATTTTCAATCGATATATCGATACTTTTTGATCGATATATCGATAGTTTTTGATCGATCTACAATATACTGATATCGATATATCGTATACTGATATCGATATTTATTTCCCATTGATATATCGATATACTGATATCGATATATATTTCCCATCGATATATCGATATACTGATATCGATGTTCACTTCCCATCGATAAATTCCTATCCCGTTTTGACGCTATTCATATCGATACATCGGTATGAATTTACCGATACTTTTTTATCCAGCATCTGGAACTGTATTGTTATTTTTTAACATTTTTCGAACCCCGCAATCCGAATTTTTTCTCTCGAAAGCCAAAAACAAAAAAAACCGGCTCGATCGAAAAGTGGCACACGGCGGTTCCCAGCAGGCTTCCTGTGACTGCATTCACTTTTGTCGATAAAAGTGCATTTGGTCAAAGTCGCGGTGCGTAGTAATGACGACCAATGCCATATTATTTCCGTGCGCACATTTCCGCAAAGCGGCCCCTTGCGAAGACCGCTAATTTCCGCGGTCACTGCCGACGTCATGTGGCTGGCTGTCTGATATCGGCAGTCGAAGTTTCGATGCCCTTTCGATGACGCTTTTGTGCCGTAGGGAATTTCGCATCGACCCTCAACTATTTTTTTCCATTTTTGGAGGTTATGAATAAAAAAAGTGGCAACGGGGTATTGCCCGGATGATCGATATGCAAAAAAAGTGGTGCCTTTGTTTCGTCGACTGCGGTGCTCGAACAGCAGACGTCTGCGAGATGTAACCGCCGAGATATCGGTTCGCAAGGTAGTAACGGCGGGTCAAATTAAAGTCAGATTAGGATAGGGATCGCGGGAATTCCTCGGAATCGGTTGTAAAGTCACTTAAAAAGTCATTAACGGATACGAAATTCGCCTGAACTCTCCGATCGCTAAATGATCGCTCGGAATGATGATTTCGCGTTTGACTTATTGCGCTTTGAATCAATTCTGAGGGTTATTAAATGTTATTAAATGTTAGCACATGCGCAGTTATATCTATGACCTTTTCTCAAAAGTATTTGTGTTTGTTTTGTAAACAGTTCGGAAATCGAGATCTCGACTTTCGAGAGTCGAGAGTTTCCGTTGTTTATTTTCGATTCGCTCACATTGGGGGTTTGACGCCCTGGGTTTGTTTGTTTTCGTCCTTGATTTGTTTGTTTTCGTCCTTGATTTGTTTGTTTTCCTCCTTTATTTGTTTGTTTTCATGATTGATTTGTTTATTTTGGTCTTTGCTTTGTTTGTTTTAGCCCTTGCTTTTGTTTGTTTTGGTCCTTAGTTTGTTTGTTTTCATATTTGCTCTGTTAGTTTTGGCCCTGCTTTGTTTGTTTTCGTCCTTGCTTTCTTTGTTTTGGTCCTTAGTTTGTCTGTTTTGGCTTTTGGCTTGTTTGTTTTGGTCCTTGGTTAGTTTATTTTGGTCTTTGGTTTATTTATTTTCGCCCTTGCTTTGTTTGTTTTCGTCCTTGATTTGATTGTTTTCATTCTTGCTTCATTTGTTTTCATTATTGCTTTGTTTATTTTGCCCTTGGTTTGTTTATTTTCCTTCTGGTCTGTTTGTTTTCGCCCCTTCTTTGTCTGTTTTTGCCCTTGGTTTGTTTGTTTACTTTCCCTGATCGTGTTTACTCTATTGTTGTTCTTGTCGTTTTCAGCGACCTTTTTTCCTTTACATTCGCGTTTCTTTTGCTCTCTTCGTCCCGATTGCTCTTCTCGAAGTAATGCGCCAATAAAAGGCGTTTTTCGCACGCCCTCTGCGGAAAGATGTTTCGATTATGCATTCCGAGAATTGAATGACTTTGATTTTTGAAACGCTCTTTTCGCGGGGATCGCTGAAATCGTGAATCACGATCTGCACAATTAACAAAGATCAACGCGACTTTTCGGCCGAACGTCCCACGCGGCACTTTCTTTACGACTCGACGGCAGCATTACTTCACGCAGTTCAACTCTCCTATCGTCCATCTCGGGCTTCTGCATGCGCGCCTACGTTTCTGACTGCGCACTGCCTCGATTTCGTTTCATTAGAAATTGCCGCTTGACATTCGCATCGGTACATCCATTTTGTCGCATATTTTGTGACAACAACTTTTCTTATGCAAATTTTCGCTGCATAAGATTAATTTTATTTGGAGGAAATATCACTATCAGAGCCGTTGGAACAGAAAAAATTTGACGATGTACATGCTAAATATTTTTAGAAAAAATATGTTTAAAGGAAATAATAGGCGCCTATTATGCATGTGGCATATATCTGTATTTTGCATACATGCATGTGGCATATATGTATGTATGATAAACTTTATGTAGTATTTATGGCATTGTATGTACGTACAAGCAAACAGTAAATTGGCATATGTGTTACATATATGACCGTCGTCCTCTCTGAAAATGCACCTGAAAACCGAAATCGTTCGTTAAGTTGCCTCGTGCTGCCAAATAGAAATTACGAAGTTGATCGCGGCCAATGATAAATGAGCCTATCCGGCACTCGGATGGCTCGCGCACGCGCGATGACAGATTTATCGATTCGCAGCTTCGTAAGTTACGCAGCCGCGAGATTCGATCGCAGCCAATCGCGCGGCGATTCCAAGCCGATCATTAAGTAGGCGCGCGGCTTTTGCGCGCGTCGTTATTACGGCCGCGCGCTTTTGAATTATCGCGCGAGTTATTCGGCTTATTACCTCGCGTTGCTTTATGAAAAGACCGTAACCGTCAACATTGCAAATATTTGCCGAATCGCCCGGCGCGAACGCAAACACTCGCGATGGGGGTCCGACTGTTCGATTTCAACAAAGTATATGTCAAATTTACAAAAAAAAATTTACAAGAAAAAAAAATTACAGCATTCATGCATAATGATGATAATAAAGCATGATTTAGAGAATGTGACATAAAGGGAAAAAATAATTACTAAATCAACAATTTAAATTGGGCATAAACATAAAATTAGCACTAAAAGAGTAACATAGCTTTGACATCAATGAGACATAGTTTTTAAACCGATAAAACCATGACAATATAGTGAAAATGAGACTTCTGCGAGATTTAACCGAGGCATAGTTGCGACATAAACTATATCCACTTGGGACATAAACTAGACATACAATTTTAAATAAGACATAATTCTGTCATAGTTAAATTCAATTGGACATAAATATGACATAACTGAATAAACTGAAGACATAAATTAGACATAACTGCATATTCAATTCCGACACAAAATGCGATATACGCGCGACATAATTATGACACATTTTCGACATAAGTTGTTAATAAGTTGTTAATGTTGACGCAGACCCAACCGTGACAAAGTGTGATAACATCATGCAGTTTCTGCACTTTTTCCACGAAACCATTCCTCGATTTCAAAAACACTCGCCGTCGACCTGACAAACTTCTCGTTTCGACGATTTACGAGCGTCGACGCGATTCGTGATCGGCTTTCGCATTATCGGCGACGAAAAAAAGGGAGCGAGGTGGCGGCACAATTGAATTCCGATGTCTCAATAATCGCTTAATTGATCATTTCGAGCCATTTGAGCGACGATAAATTAATCGCGACACATAATTACATGAATATTCAACGGGCAACTTCGCGCTCGGATCAATTTATCGGATTGGCAGCGCGATTGGCACGCAGACACAAGTTTTCGATCGGTCGTCGGACGGGGGCGGGGGGGGGGGCGGACGAAAAAAGGGGGCGGCCGCTCGTCCCGACAATGCGACAAGCACGCGTGGCCGCTTCGACGACTAAATTAAATCAACATCTAAATCGGGCGTCGATAGCCCGGCGCATCGGGATTCTCGTAAATCTTGCGGCCGAATTCGAAATTGCGGACACGGGGCCGGCACATAATCAAGTAGGAAAACATGACGGGGCGGCCCGGCCGGATCGGCGGGCGCGCATATTCACGAATTCGGCGTGGGACGCGCGCGCAGATTAATGGCACTTACGGCCGGATCGACGTATTTTTCAAACCGGAATAATTTGAATTTAACGCGACCGGCCGATTCAATCATGATAATGCGGTACTTTAAATTGTCAATGAACGGATAAATTATCATCACTTCGGGGCAGGGGAATTGAAAATGTGAGTGCATTCAAGGTACATAGGTGTAACACATATATGACATATACGGGACATAAATTGAGTGTGCAATATGTGACACGGAGTCGATTAGGTTAGAATGTACGTAAGTTATGTGTAACATGCACATAACATATGTAAGACACATATGGGACATAAATTGAATATGTAATATATGGCGCGAATATGAGCAGGTGTGAAACTGTAAGTTATTTGTATCTAACATAGATGTAACATATGTAAGGCATATGTGGGACATAAATTGAGTATGCAATATGTGGCACGGAGTCGATTTGGTTAGAAACTGTAAGTCATGTAACATACACATAACATATGTAAGATACATATGGGACATAAACTGAGTATGTAATATATGGCGCGAGCAGGTGTGAAACTTTAAGTGATATGTGTCTAACATAGATGTAACATATGTAAAACATATGTGGGACATAAATTGAGACATATACCACATATACCACATCTCCTCCCATTCATATCAAGAGGCACGTTAGTGTCTCTGGCCAAGTACAATAAATGTAAACGTTAACTTCTTTCCCGAGTAAATTTCTCCACTGGATCGTTTGACCCAACTGCCACATACGCGCATGTCTCCCATCGCCCCATTTCGTCGCAAAAACCCGACTGCCTCTTGCGCTGCACCTTCCCCGTGTAAAAAAGCCACACCGCGTCGTCGCCATTTTTGTTAGTTACCGTTAATTAACGCACTTTCTCGCTCGCGATAACTCACGCGTGGCTTCCGAGCGGATTTACGAACGCCACGACAATAAGTCTAATTGTGCGATGAGAAATGCGCCGGCCACGCCCGCCGAGTGTGTGTGCGTGCGAGCGCGAAATCCATACGTAATGACGCGCCCGACAAATCATAATATATCGAGCCGGCTAATCTCGTGCGGCGCTCAGACGCACGAGCCGACACGTCCAAATTCATAACCTCACTGCAACTGAAAAATCACGTCAACGCCGCCTTGTAGGAGAATACTTATAGAGATGTCACATTGGGACACTTTGAAAACTGCGCTGAAACATCCGGGTAAAATAATATATGGACCATTTGTGGCAGTCATGTGTGTACACTGGTGGTCCATACATGACAACATATGCTGACATATTGCCATACATGCCATACATTGCCATACATATATTCCCATATAAGTCGCATATATGAAGTCAACATCCTACCGGCTGCGCCAAACAAACAAAAAAGAAAAACATATATGTGGCTCATTTGCTAGCATAAGTGTTTCATCTAACCTATATGTCCTACATATACCGCATATATGTGAAGTATATGTCATTTTCTATCTGGATATAGGTTCATCTAGAATTAACCTCTAATTCTACATATATCCATATGATTGTATGCTACGATTTTTGCCAATACCATTTCAAATGCGTAGAAATAATAAATGTTCCAGATGTCCTCTTGCGACAAACGGATCACCCGATGGTTTGTCGATTTATTTCGAAGTCGGCGGACTGATTTGTCCGGCGGTTTCTCGCTCGCAACGGAATTCGGCGGCAAAAAAAACGAGAGCGCGCAATTTGCCGCAGCTGCAGACTCGGTCAGCTGCCGGGTTCCCGTAATCGCCCATATTGCGTACGCCAAAGTGTCAGATGCCGTGCAATTTTGACAGGAGCACGCGTCGCCGGCGTCGCGTTAATGAACCGAGATTCGGCTTTTTTCGTTGCCGGGGAATTAGAGGCGATCGAGTTGAGCGTTATGGGGAAGTGTGGTGTTGTTTATTTCATGGAAAAAGGTGTAGATGGAATTAGGGGACCATCTAGGAAGTGAGAGGTGCTAATCTTTGATCGAGTCAAGCGATTTTTTGCCATTAGAGACATGTTAGGAAAATAGAAAAATGTCTTACCCTGAAAGATGGTACAAAGGTAGACAAAGACCTAAGCAAATCTAACAAGGGAAGGCTTGGATGAAGCAATAACCAAAATCAAACCCAAAACTGAAATCAAAATCAAAATCAAAACCAACAAAACAATACCCAAAACCAAAACCAAAACCAAAATCAAAACCAAAACCCAAATGAAAACCAAAATCAAAACCGAACCCAAACAAAACAAAACCCTAAACCAAAACCAAAAACAAAACCAAAACCCCAAACTAACAAAACTGAAGATGTCTAATTCGTATCCTTCCTCCGAAGATTTAACTATAACATTTTGGAAAAGAACCGTCACACTCAACCTTCAAATCTATCAATCATCCCTCCCCCATTTTCTCCACTCCCAAAAGCTTCCGACTTGAGCCCTACCAAGTACCCCCTAAATCTTCGCGAATTTACATTTCGAAGCATCTATACACTCGGCGCAATAATAACAGCACGAGGCGTTACACGCAGATAATCGTCTTGACTTAAGTTTAATAGCTTTTCGGATAACGCGAAACAGTGCTCGTAGCCCACGCTCCTGGCTACCGAATTCTCGGATCGGCCTGGTGTATGTGAGCGTGCGTCCGTCGCGAGGTGCGAACGACGAGCGAGCGTGAGGGAGGCAGGAAGCGCTGCGAAAGAGAGCGCAATCGGGGGCCGCAACAGAGGCAAAACGAGCGAGCGATCCCGAAACCATTTATCGGATGTTGGCCCCTGCCGTCGGCCGGCAAGATTAGTAGCCCTCTCTCCAGCGCTCTACTCCGGATTCGGCCAAAGGCTCACGAAAAGTGACGAAAAAAACGCGCCGCCCGGGGAAAAAGTCGTCCCGCATGCGCCGATACACCAAACGCAGCCGAGCTCCGAGCCTCGGCTACCGTAAATGTAAATATCCTACGCGACGCATTAACATACGTCCTACGGACTCATTAAGAACGCTAAGAAGATAATTAATTATCGACACTTGCGTTTTTTTGCACCCCGCATTCGTTATTCCCGGTCATAAAGCATCGCCGGCCACTCGAGGTGTGACGCTGCGAGATTTTCGGTCGACCTCGGTGTCGCGAAAAACGCGACTGATAAGCCTGAAGACTCCGACAGGGAGAGTGCTCTGCCCCGCGAACCTCTCCAGCCGTTGCATTTCGATGTTTACTTTGCTGGGGCTTCGTGGTTTTCAACGACTTCTACGGCTGAACGTCGGACCCTCTTAGTCTCTACTAAGATGACGACGACATTGGGGGATAGAGACGATTGTAAGTACTTGGTAAGCTGAAGTAGAAATGGTGTTGTAACTACATGGTGAAGGTCAGATTGAAGGTGTAGTATGAGGAAAACAATTGAAGCTGTAGTACGAGGAAAACAATTGAAGCTGTAGTATGAGGAAAACAATTGAAGCTGTAGTATGAGGAAAACAATTGAAGCTGTAGTATGAGGAAAACAAAACAAACACGGTGAAGGTCAGATTGAAGCTGTAGTATGAGGAAAACAATGGGTGTTTATGTTCTTCTTTAGTGTTATGTTTTGTTCTGACGAGTCAAGGTCACAAGTCACAACCACAACAACTCTTTCGATCATAACATCAAGAATGACCCAAACACAATGACTAAACCGAGGATCTAGGTAAACATATGAAAGTAACAAAGTCAAAGACAACTGTGGTAAACAGCAACAACCACAATGAGACCTACGACCACAACAATAACAACAACTTAAACAAAGACGACTCTTTCTTTCTCCATTATTATTTTGAGATTTTTCTTGACCATCTATTGTCTCTACTGCAACGAGAAAAATGTTTCATGAAATATTACTCAAATCCCGACATTATCATGGTTCGGTTCATATCAAAATGAACCGAAGACCCACTAAGTAAGAAATATTAACAAACCCAACTCGTCCACTATCCCCTGCATCTCACCACGTGCGCGCAAACGCATCAGTATCGAAACCGCGCGAAGAGAGCAGCAATTATCCTAATGGATGCAAGGTTGTAACCCGCGCCCTACGCCCGGCATGGTAATGAGTCGATACCGTCGCATACCAGGACCTTGTATCCTTCAATTTCGCCTCGGGAGCGAGAAGGAAGATCGTCATCGCCTAATGTCCGGACCGTCGCAACCTCACCTCTTTTCCCTAGGAACCCATCATTCCCGCAAAATGCATCACCTCGCATCTCGGAGCCATTGACGGGCATCGTCTACTACGTTTCTCTTGGCCCCTGCAGCCACCATCCCGGGGTTAGCCGGTATCGCACGGCTCTTATATGAGCCACGGCGGCTTGTTCGGTCGGCAGAACTCGGCTTCGCACTTGTCACAGGACACGGTTATCTGGGCGGTTCTCGGAAGGCGTTCGCAGCGCGACATAGCCACAAAGAGGCACGACCTCTGGTACCGATGGTACCTGTTACGTGCACGCCGCTTTTCAATGTCCCGATGCCTCGCTCACGATTCGCTGAAATACCGCTTAATTTACGGCTCGTGTCCCTTGGATCATATACGTGCCGGAGTCAAGTCGCAGACACGCGAACCCGGCGATTTTTCCTCAGGGACCGTTGTTCGACGTTTTTCGTCGCGATCGGGACCATCGCGTGGGAGCGATTTCGGCACTTCGCCCGGGCGAACCAAGTGGCACGAAATTGTCGGGAGCACTGCGATGAGCGATCGCCAAGACCGCGCTTTTGTACGACGAGAGTCCATTGATTGAAACGTGAACCAGTAAAGGGTGCAATTCAATCCGAGGAGAAACGAAGAGTTTGCGTTTTGTAGCATAACAGTCTTTACGCAGAGCTGGAAGGTTTCGAGCGGTGTCACTTTTCTAGGCTAATGGAGTAACCAAATTCGACGCTGTTACAGATTCTTAACCGGACGTGCAGCTACCGGCGACGATATCGATGTCGGAAGCTCGCAGTGGAGATACACGAGAAGGTTCTAATGGTGGAGGTTCTGGTCGATGAAGTTTCTAACCGTGGAAGGTTCTGGTCGATGAAGTTTCTAATTGTGGAAGGTTCTAAGTTAGAACCTTCCACAGTTAGAACTACTAACATTGGTTTGGAAGTTTGATGACGACAGTACTTGATGTTGAAGCTTGGTTTCCTTGCGGTTTGGAAAATAGAGTATCCCCTGTTACAATGTTTGACCTAACTGATCCAATTTAGCCTTCCCAGCAAGAGTCGCCTAGAGCAGCAAAATCAAACCGATATCACTGACTCACGGGTCTTAGCGGGGATTAATTAACTTAATACCATGTAAACAAACCTGCCGGTTTTCTCGACAAATCACCCCTTTGGAATCCCGAACCCCTTTCGAACAGCCCCTTTCGAAAAGCCGGATCGAATACCTTCGACGCCATCAATCAGCGTTTCGTCTGACGTCGCGCAAATCTCGCAAATCCGTCGACATTCGCGTTCCATGCTTCGGTGGAGCAGAGCCTTCGCCACGCCGGCTCATCCGGCGGAGCGTCGTCAACACTCATCGGTCTTCGCGCAAATAAGCGGATATGGATCGCGACTTCATCAGCTGTAATACTCGGAATATCGAGTGCAATATCCGCTTAATGCTCGGACAGTTGCAACTCGACGAGAGGAAGACCAATGATGACCGTGTGTAGGTGCAAAACTATTGGATTATTCGAGCAGCACGCGTGAGAGAGCAGCGTTTGTTGGATTCGGGATCAGAATAATCTCGTTTGCCGGCAGCCCCGATCAGCCTATCCTCGAGCGCTAGGGTCGGACAAACCACGCCCTGTGCCTAAGCCATCAAGTTATCAAAATCGCCGAAATTTTTGCAATTTCGCGCGTTTTTTTGCGCCCATGGTCTTCTATCTTGGCAGTCTTGGAACGACCGGCGAAAATCCTGATGGGACCATAAGGGGTACCTAGGTTCCCGAGGGGGTCAAAATGGGTACAGGAGGACTAATTTTCGGGGGTAAATCGGTTTGGTTGGATGAATTCAACAGGATTTCCAGCAGACGTGGATTTCGCGGTGCGGGATTACAGGTTATCGGGCTGTTTTGCCTCCGCATCACGCTTGTCGTGTGTTAGACACCCCAGCTGTCATTTGAGCAGTATGATCTCATTAGGATACTAAAGGGTGCTGGCTGTAACCCTCGTTCGACCACGATCCCGTTTTCTCTAGCCGGGATTAGCCCTTAAGCTGCGTCGGCAAAATCGTCGTCTGGAAGTCGAAGTCTCGGGGTTGCAAGTCTGCTGAGATTTTGGTCTGGAATCGTCTTTACAGCCTCATATAAGATTTGCAGGACTTCTGGGAAGAGGTTCCCAGGTCTCTAAGAGTTTCAAAGGTTCGATCAGGGACTTTCTGATCTTGCCTTCTTAAATTTGAAGAAGCGTTTGCAAACATTTTTGTTTCGGGATTCTCATCCCATTTTTGACCTTAAACATCATGAATAGATGACCCAGATTGAAGTCCTAAAAGCGGTAGATCTTCTCCAGAAAAGATCAGGAGTAATCCTCGTCACTTGCCTTATAGATAGTGTCAAACTCAGTATTTTCTCGTCGCAGAAGTCAGTGGGACTCGCTTCGCAGAAAAAAATAAGTATCGGTACGATACAATGGCAAGATACCCGTCTTCTCGTAGTCCGATTCGCGTTTCTTCATCTCTCTTTCCCACCGAGCTGTCGCGTTTCACACGCTTCGACGCGAAAGAATTGAAAACAGAAGATGTGGCGGATCATGTTTCCACCTGCTATACGAGTAATTTCGTCAAGTTTTTCACCACCTCAGATAAACGAATCGAATGTTTGCTGCAGCAGGTGATACCTGATGAATTGCAAAGTCGCTCACGACCGCACTCGAAACTGCAGCGAAAAGTGCAAGCAACGTTATTTAAAAATCAGCGCCGAGATCGGATTGATGCGCATCGCCGCTCATTACGATATTCCGGAGAAAACCGGGTAGACGCGAGGACCGGAAGGAGGCAGATAGTGCCACGATTTCGTGTCGTTCTCGCGTTCCGCGATATCTGTGGAGAGACTTTAATTGGCAAAACTGAGGTTTAGCTCGGCACGATCGTCGTGCTAAATGATACGGCCGACAACGATGGAACACTATTCGATACATAGGGGGAATCGGCGTAAAGTTCAAAATTCACTAACCATAATCAAAGAGGCCTTAAATAACCGGGATCCCACCGTTCGCCGCCACGAAATCGCGCTTCTGCATTCGAGAGTCGTTAAACCAATTAGCGATTGCCAATTTTCGTTCTATGGTAAACTCTATTTCTGCTACTCTAAAAACGATAAAAACAAAAACAGTCGCAGGTAACCAAACAAAAAAGAATTTAAGTTGAAACTGACCTTGAGTTCTCTGAATAAAACAATGCCGACAAAACAAAAACAAACATAACGAAAAATATGTATTTACACTTGAAGGACACAAGTCGTAATAGAAACCAAAACAAAAACAGTCACAGGTACCCCAACAAAAACGATTTTAAGTTGAAACTGACCTTGAGTACTCCGAATAAAACAATGACGACAAAACAAAAACAAACATAGCGAAAAATATGTATAAAAGTAACTTGAAGGTTGTCAATAAGAAAGCCGAGAATCACCACAATTTATAAGTTTCAGATTTTTTGTCGCGTGTCAAAGATACTCAGACATTCCATCGAAGAACAATGATTATCGAAAAAACGAGAATCGCCCGTGACGGATATCCGTCGGTCGAACGAGTTAACTGCAGTTCACCGTGGCACACGTACTTGTGCCGCGAAGGTGGCGGCAAAAACGCGGATCATCGTAGAAACGGCTGCTACAAAAAACGGAGTCACGAACGTATCTTCCTACAACTTTACCCGTGGAAGCGTAGTTTGGAAAAATAAGGGTTGCAGTAGGAGAGTCTCGTGCTCGGAAATATCGAGGAACGAATAAAAGAAAGGACGGAAACGCAGAGGTCGCAAGAAACGGAAAGACGGTTTTGTGGACGGAAGAAAAAGGCTGGAACGAGCCACGAGGATGGTAGATGTAGCACTGCTTTTGACCATAACAAAAACAACGACAGCAACAACATCGCGACATAATTACGACAACAAAAATGTGTCGAGAATAGAAATAAAGCATGTAATCGATGCCAAACAACGTTCCATAACAAGAACGAGACGAAATGGTTAATATCGCAATCAAAACAAGGAATGTCATGTTAAGGACAGAGTTAATAAGATATATCATAACAAAACAGTTCAAGTGCATAAGTAACAATATAGCAGTAAAACATAAACAGTTCCACATATCGAAATACTTACAATGACGACAAAGATAAACACACAAAAAATAAAATTGACCTTGAAGAAAAGAACATTGAGGAAAATAACAACAGTCAAAATATAAATATAAACAGTTCCAAGAACCAAAACACTTATAATGACAACAAACGTAGGATGCAACAGAGGATGCAATTGACCTTGAAGAAGCAAAACAAACGAACTTTGAAACCAAAATAACGATGTTACCGCCCCGAAAAATAGTCTGCGAATCGAAAACATGAAACAGACGTGACACCAAGGTCCCAGTTGCCAATAACAACGACGAGAGTAAAGCGAAGGACAATAATAACGCGAAAGCGGGAAAAATGGCGAATGAAGGCTTGAGACAGATAGGAATCGATCGGATTGTCCTGGCGTTGTCCCGATCCAAATCGAATCTCATAAATAATGGCGGCGGGTAATTACGCGGCGCGGTATCGCGATGGGGCGGACAACGCAACTGACCCTTTAAACTCGGCGGTATAATTCTTGTATTCGCGTTCGCGGTCGATGTATAAGTAATTGTGCAAGAGCGCGAGATAAAAAGAAAATAAAGGGTAGCGCGGCGGTACAGATTGCCGCTCGGAAACACGTGGCCATTAACGGTCATAATCATTATCGATCCGAGGCGGACCGGGCGTATGTTCGCATCCTAGCGAAAAATTAGAGTGTTGCTCCCATTTCATCAGTAGCCGGGATGCCGCCATTACCAATCGTTTGCATTTTTGCGATCGAACAAAATGCACCACCAAATTATCGTAGCGTTACTGTTTCGACGTCCTTTCAATTTCCAAGTTCTTGAAAACCTTAATTTAAGGCCCCTAAATCGAAAAAAAAATCTTTGTCGAACTCATGAGAATCGAGCCGTTCTCATGAGTTGGATTTTGATTTTGGAAGGCTGATTAAGTAATCCATGTATCTCACTGATGATTGACGAAAGACATTAAGAAATTGTAATATGGCTTCTTCAATTTTGTGTTCCAAAACTTAAATGTTACGATTTTTCGCTGCCAGGCGGATCAAAACCCTATTCAAAATCATTTGTACATTCGTTTTCTAATTACTTGTTCTGATATGTTGCAGGAGACCTCTTTGCACCTGACGTCGACCCTTTTCCCGATAGTGATTGTGTTCGAGTTGAACCTGGTCAGTTTTGGAAATCTTTGGGTCAAGAAATCTTTAGAGTTTGTCGTTGGAGGACCGAATTAGATGTGATTCCCGGTTCGGCAAAGAAAGAAGAAGCTTTTTGACAATTTTATTTACGTTCTGAAATGTCGCGTTATTGTCTTTTGTAATTTTGAATAGTTCTGTATCACCACGAACTTTGAAGTGGCGCCTAACGTGGGCCAATTTATATCGGCGAATTTGCCGCTTGCAGATTCGCGTTATATTTTAACTTCGCGACTCAAACCCAGTGAAACTTAAAAATTTATTCGCGAAGTATTAACATAACGCGAATCTGCAAATGGCAATTCGCCCTTACATTTCCAACAATTTTTAAAATTTTCAACATTTTCCACTTTGTAAATTAATGACGAGGCTCAAATTGGTAACTTGAAACAATTTTCGCCCCGTTTCTGTTCCCGCGAGAAGAATTAAGTGTCTCGCGATTTCGGACGAATCAGTCGCGAGATTAATCGGGTTTCATCACCGGGGTCCCCTCGCCCGAGGCTGCGCGTAAACGTCGAAATGGTACGTCCGAAAATGAGCGCGCCTGATGGGATCTCACACGAGACCAGGACGTCAAACGCGCGCCCCCTTCCGCGGCGTTTAATGGGCTTAACCCCCACTAACCTGCGGCTAATTAAAAGCGCCGAGCCATCTGACCCAAATCTCGGTCAGCGGACCCCGCGAGTTCGCAATTTCGGCCGAAGATTGCGCGAAATCCGTATATTTATCAAGATGAAAAAACGAAAACAAAAAAGGTCATCAAAGCGCGCGAAACGCATTTAATTGTATATCGCCGCGCTTTCCCCGGTTGTTTACAAAGTGTTTACAAAGCGTCGCGGGCCGTAAAAGGTTGATAAACGACGAAAAAACGACGTGAAAACGTGTTATTTGCGCTGGCGCGTTATTGCGATTGGTTTTCAGAAAAGCAGGATTACCGCTGGAACGGGCCCGATCGGGCAACAACAGGCGTTAAACCCCGCCAGCTATTTAATTACAGGCCCGCGAAGGACGCTGCCGCTAGTTTGACGATCGGTAATTGAGAAATAATAATAATTTCCAGCTGGCCCCCCTTCTTTTTTCGTCGTCCTTATCGTCGGGTGGCTCTCGCTCTGTCGTGTAATTAGCCCTCGCTCGGTCCGCAGCCTCGGGACCGCCTATTTTTGTTTTATTATATCGCCAGCGCAACACCCGGAAATTGCATCGCTAGCCGACCCCCGGCACTCGTCCTTTTTCGCGCCGTTGAAGTCGCGAGACTGATTATTAATTTCATACTAATTAATGCCGGGCCGGGGACAATCGAATTCGGTAGAATCAAATTTGCTTTGGAGCTGGCAGTCCCGAGTCGTGGTGGTCTTTTGCCGAGAAGCATGCCAAAGAGTACAAAAACATTAGAGTGCCAGAATCGTCTTGGAAACAATAATAGCGAGAGGAGAACGAGAACGAGGGAAGGTAACGAGGCGAAAACAATCGCAAAAATGTGAACAAATAATGTCGAACACTGCGACATTGAGGATCGAAACAATAACAAACATGTAAACAAATAATACTGTGGATTGCGACATTGAGGATCAAAACAGTAACAATAACATCAACAACCCGTGTCAAGGGCAACGATAACGAGCATCAAAACAATGCGAATAAAAACAAACACACGCCGCCAACCACGTGGAAACGAGGAGTTTCTCTAAATATTAATAACCCTCGGCCGCAACCAATGGAAACCTCCTTAATTGTGGCTGATCAACATTCCAGTTCATCCTAACAAGTTTCGGTGAGGATTCCTGACTGATCGCAACGTAATCGTACGTTTCGATCGAAATAAGTTTTTCCAATTAAAACCGACGGTCTGAATGCTTAGAGAACAAAGCACGATCGTGTTTAACTCCCCCCCGTCGAGCTCTTATCGTGTCAGATTGAGGTGAATGAAGTCGAATCGTGGAGTTTCGTCGATGCGTCGGGACCTCGGGAAACTTTCGATGACGAAATCGCAATTAATCATCGCCACCGGACGAGTGCGTTCCGGGTGACGAAAGGCGCCTGGATGCTGGCTGTATGTACAACATGCATCGTTAGTGCACGGTGATTAAAAGGAAAAAAGCGAGTAAGTGGTCGAACGAGCTCTAAACAATGGATACAAAGTCACTGCAAAACGACTACTGATGTTAGTCGAGCTCGTTGAGATACCTATCGATTACACCAGCATCAAAACCAGTCGAGTTTAATTGCGAGATATCGTACCAGATGCAGGTGAGACAGGTGGTTGCATGTGCAGCGTTTCGGGACGCTAACCGATTTCGCGAAGACGTCATCGACGTTTGGCGCTGGATAAATATTGCGAAACGAAATTGCATTTTGGTTTTTGCTCCGAGTAATTTCGAGGAAGGGACGAGGTGGGTTCGAGTGATGAGATAACAATGACAAAAACATGTCAAGGACAGAAGCGGGGAAATTGTCGATGATAAAGGTCGAAATGACAACAAACTTAAAGAGACAAAAACATTTGCCAATGAAGGCATTAACAACATTGCTGAAGTCCAAAACAGTAGCAGCTCCACCAAAATATAAACATACCGCCAACCAAAACAACAACCACGGAGGATAAAAACATAAACATCACCAGACAAAACAACAACAACGGATTTGTTTTGTTTAGCTGAAGTCCAAAACAGTAGCAGCTCGAACAAAATATAAACATACCGCCAACCAAAACAACAACCACGGAGGATGAAAACGTAAATATCGCCAATGAAAATAACAACCGAGGATAAAAACATAAACATCGCCAAACAAAATAACAACAACGGAGGATGAAAACATAAACATCGCCAATAAAGTTCGACCAAAACATAAACTACCCGCGGATAAAAATAATGACACTAGTAAAGAAGACTTTTTTAACTAGTAAAGAACTAAAGAAGGTCAAAAGTTCGATATCGTCGTTCTTTTGTCTTAGGTCTCATTAGATGAAAAATGAGCCAATAAAACACGAAGCAAATTCTACGACGTCAAAGTCGCTATCGACGAGATTACACGACGTCACCCTCTGACCCTGTGTCAGCTCGTACTATGCAAGCGCCGTCTCCGCCAGCGAGCGTTTCGTACGACGAAAATTCCCGGATTTACACGTACGAATACAATATTAACTAACGAGGCTCGTTTCGCTCTTTAATAATCAATTCGTCGATGAATAATGCGCAATCTGTACAACCCCGCACGGGGGTATTAAAATTGTAGAAACCCACCTGACATCGTAACCTCCAACCCTTCACCGTTTTTCTTCCCACAGCGACATCTAGCGTCGGCGTCCATCGGTGCGGAACCTGTCGACGCAAAAAGCCTCCGCCCGGTCGTTTGCCGACGAAAAACGCTTAAAAGCGTCGGAATAAATTAGCCGGGCGCTGGTAGCAAACGGACAAAGTGGTGGCGTAAATCGGCAGACCCATTATCCCCGGGGCCGGTGTGCCCACATTATTCCCCGAGAGCTCCGCGTCTTTCCGGCCCGCGCTCCACTTTAACGTAATGGTCGCCATGCATCAAGCGCCGTTACGTGCGGCTAATTACATCGACATTATCTGTCTGCGCCACAGGTAGATGGTCGCGATTCGACCGTGATTTCAGCCCCATCGAGCCGTCAGATATACGTCCAGTTCCGGTTCCGTCCCTCTGAAATAACGCCACGTCTCGACGCAACAGCGAATCGCTACGTCACTAGTCGAGCTAATCATAGGCCGCGATGTGGTCTCCGTTTCGCTTTTCTCGGGGGTTTCTTTTGGGCTATAAATTGACCAGAGAGGCCGGGGGTCGTCGTCTCGTTGCAGCGCAATACCGTAATTTAATTCGCAGTTGCCAGCTAGGCGCGGCTTCGTTCCGACTAATTCGTGCAATTTTTTCTCCTCTCAGCAGACCCGCCGGTCCCAAGAGAGCCATGAGCCCCGCGACAACCAGTTTCTGCGCTTCCAACCGCGCGTAATTCGACGCGATGAAGGATCGCTCCGCCACCATCGCGTGCTGTTTTCGTGCAAAGGTGACTCCCGATGAGGAGTAGCTTCGGTTGAAATTGATATAAGTGGAGAAGTGGCTTCGACTTCGGAATCTTCGTGAATTTTGTATTTATAATTGTTTTAGGGTTGTGGTGATCTTATCGGTTTAGAAATTATGATTAATGTACCATAGAAACCCTTCTAATCGCAATTCTTCAAGGGGCCCTAACTATTCTGGGATAGGGAAAGGATAACATATGCAAGAATGTAGGTATAAGGGAATTTAAGAAAGATTTTGGTTCCTATACAGAATTCCATCTTAATTCTTTGGGAATCTATCTGAGGTCATGTAATACCTGGACCCCGAGACAGAGGTCAGAACATTTTAGCTTCAGATTCGAAGGATAATATGGATGACAGTCTAAATGATCCTGAATTATATCTTGCAATCTAGCTAGGTCTCTATCAAGGAAACCAGCTGACGTTCTATTTGAGAATCTAGCTAGTTTTATATCTAAGAATTTAGCTAAGTTTCTATGTCAAAATTGGGTTGCTATCAAGGAATCTTGTTGTCCTACCTAAGAAGCTAGTTGGATTTCTATCTAGGAACCCAAGGTTCAATTCCTACATAAAATCCTTTTGAGGATCTTATCTATGATCTTATCTCAGTAAGTTGCTCGTTATTTTTTTTATTATTCTCTATCTACCCCAAACTAAAAACACCAAAGATCACTTGAATTCGACCAACAAAAGTTGGTCGAAATTCTAGTCTAAGAAAAACCCACCAATTACTCGACGGTCGTTGGAACTACATTTAACCCACGTTGCAGGGGATGAAAAGAAAATTTTCGCCGATAAGCGAAACATTGAGTGCCCCAAGACCGTTATTTTCGAGTACCGCTCACAAGTGGCACGTTCGGGGCAATGCGCCTTCGCAAATTGAGCGGACGTTAAAGGCACATCGCGGGCTCCGCGCCGGCACTTTTTCCGCGGCACCCACCCCGCCCACCGCTTATTACCCTCCTCGCAGTCCTTTTTCCCTACGCGCGACAACGTTGTATTATTAAATTGACGCGATATAAAATGCTTTGTAATCGCGATTGCGAGCGCCACTCGCGTGCTGTTATTGCGCCACAACGAGAGCTAGCAATTTATATCGCAGCAACCCGCGATTATAATTATTGAATCACTCGTCGAACGTGCCGCGAACATTGTCGTCGCGCTAATAACAGGCGAACGCGAACGAACATCACTTCGAGGTGCCAAGACGAAGATTGGATGGCAAGTGGGAGCCCTGACTCGTCACTCTGAAGAGCTCACGCGGAACGAGTGTTAAAAAAATTGCCCAAACAATCAACTCACGAATTTTCCCCAGCAATCAACCATTGCACTGAGAAAAATAATCTATCGGAAATTACTCCAATTCCAGTAAATTGTATCACAGCACACAGTAATCATAGAACTTCGAGTACAATTTACTTAGGATTACAAAATTTAGAAGATGTTTTGTGATTCCTGGCAGGATCGCCTTTTCAGGGTCCTAGATACAAGGAAGGCTTATATTAGAGCAAGCTATAGCAAAGCCTAACGTATTCCTCGAGCACTTAGACCAAGGCTGCATAAAATATGCATTATGATGCGGCGAAAAAGGCGAGCGAGGTTACCGAAAGGGGGAAGGGGGTTCGGTTTCCTGTCGGGCTTTCCGCATTCCGCTCTCATTTGTTCTGCAATTAAACGACCCGCGTAATCACGATGATTTCGATGCGAGTGCGCGAATTTGATAAACAAAACGCGTAGACTGCATGAAGCGTTAAAGAGCACGCCGGAGTCTGCACGACAGTAGTTATTGCGCACGTGTTACCCATAAAGTATACGCTGCACACACAATTACCTATAAGTCGTCAGCACGAAAGCCGCGCATAGACATTCTTCATAGGCGCACGCGGCACGCGAAACAAGTGGTGCGGCGGATCAGCCGTCTAACGCCGCGCGCGCACTCGTTCGCTCGAAATGCTCCAAGTCTTGACAGGTTGGAGTGAATGAGTGGGTGGAACGGGTCCGATTGGCAGTCGGGAGGATGTGGAGTAGGTCGAACGGTGTCTGGGATGGTATAATTAGGCGTGAGCAAGTCTAGCGAGGATTTAGTTTGAACTTGGGAGAGCGGATGAGAAGATTTAGCGAAGGTTAGGTTGCAGTGATAGAAATATTTATCTGGAGGAGAATCAGTCGGATAAGAATTTCTAGTAAACAATTGGTTGCTATGTTAGGCGTACTTAACTAGAGGAAGAGAGGATGAGAAGTAGTGGGATAGATGATTTAGTGATAGTTACGGTGCAATAGGATACAAACATAACTAGAGCAGAAACAACCAGGTGGGAAGTCATAGCAGGGATGTCCGCATTTTTTCATTTAGGACTCAGGGCTTCTTATCCATTCATGGAACACGATATTCCTATTGCTTCCTAGGAACAGGATGTTCCTATTGCTTCCTAGAAACAGGATGTTCCTATTGATTCCTAGGAACAGGATGTTCCTATTGATTCCTAGGAACAAGATGTTCCTATTGATTCCTAGGAACAGGATGTTCCTATTGATTCCTAGGAAGAGGATGTTCCTGTTGATTCCTAGGACCAGGAATCTCAAAAAAATACTCCAACCATCTAATTTCCTAAATCTCAGCTAAAATAACAACAAATAAAACTGAATTCTCTTCATCCAAATCAAATTTACCATCCCTGAAGATTCAAACAACAAATCCATCCACTTAGATCTTTTCCAAAACAATATGTCCACAATTAATCTACTAGATCATACGAAGACCAAATCAGACCTTCCAACCAAACCAGCTAAAGGTTCTAATCTTCCAAAAACTGAAAGTAAATTAAATTACCGCCGTTAAATCTTCAAACAAAACTCCAACGTCTCAATCACCAACGAAATTTCGTAGAAACAACGAAAAACTAGACGCCGACACTCTATCCCCAGCGAACTAGCCGTGAAACTGTACTAGAGATGGAAAAGGCGAGCGTCACTTTTTTGGTCGGTTTATTTTTGGCGAGGTCCATTCGAGCCTGAAAAGTAGCTAGAGTGCATCTCTGCGGATCGAGTGTCGATCGGGCGTCAAGTTACTGTACGTTTTCTTGTCCGATACACCTTCGGCGAATAGACCCAATGAGTGACAAAGTTGACGTTTATCCGATTGGATTGGAACGCTGCTCAAGGCTACGCTCCTAAGGTCTATCTGAGCATCGACTTTTCGGCGAAACAACGCCGCGAAACAGGGCAGCGAAAATTTCACGCTCGGTGCAACGCTTTACATAATTTCTTCCAATTTCTTCCAATTGCGAAAGCCAGTTACGGCGTAGAAATTAATTACTGTTGCGAAATCCGAGAAACGCTCGGCTGCCTGTTTTGTCCCGGGTTTTTTGATCCGAGTTCTAATAATAGGTTTTACGTGGAAGGGTGTAAATTTTCACCGACTTTATCATTGTAAAACGGTACATTATTTATGACAAAATAGCCTCGGACGGGCGGTGCGCTCGCTTTGCGCACTTTTATCAATTGTTGTATCTCGGGCATTACGTATGCAGGTGCCGCCGCCTCGGACGCCTCGGTTTTTCGTTCGATATTTTGTAAAATGGAGTGTGTACTTAGCGTGCGTATTATGCCTGGTGTACCCGTTATTAAAATTGATTCATATCTTAGGATTCGATGACTCCTAGTCGTTTTATTTTGAACCGTTAAAAGGTTTCTCGGGTTAAAAAATAAAACTTACACCAGGGAAAGTTGTAATATACCGAACAAAACTTGAAGGAGTAGAAAATTAATTTTTGTATTATCAGATACCGAATCCTGATATGCTATACCGTACACAAAAGTGTTTGCACTTTCTTTGCTTATGGCTCTCGCATTTTTTACATTTGCAGTGTCCTTCCTTCTTTGACAACTTCGGCAATTTCGACAACTTCCATAATTTGAAAACTTCGACAACAACTTCGAAAACTTCCAAATCTTCGGCAACTTCGACCACTTCAGCAACGTCGAATTTCAAAACTCCCGAACACTCCCGTGTTCGGGAGTGTTCGGGAACCCTCCCGTGTTCGGGAGTGTTCGGAAAACCTCCCGTGTTCGGGAGTGTTCGGGAACCCTCCCGTGTTCGGGAGTGTTCGGGAACCCTCCCGTGTTCGGGAGTGTTCGGGAACACTCCCGAACAAACGCGTGTATTCTACGTGGATTTCCCGGAGATATTTGGGAGACAGAGATTTTTAGAGTAAATTTTGGAGATTTCACGTGGTATATTAGTAGGAATTTTCAAACCCCGTGGATATTCTGTTCTCGCTTTTACCATCTACAACCAACACTGTAAAAAATCTGTAACCTTGACCCCGAAACGACGGCATCCGAATCGAAAAATGCTCGAAAGGAACAAAGCGCAAAAAGGAAAAACGCCCGCGCAGAAATGCGATCGCCCTTGCCGTTTTCCTCGGTGTAACACCAGGTTACACATGGCTACTTGTCGTAATTCGCGAGTTTATGCAACCGACGTCAGCGGGACAGGGTCTGTTATTGCTCCGTGCATGTGCGCTCGCGGTAGACAAGAGCAAATTAAATGCGCCGCCTCTTCTATCGCTTTCGGGGTTAAAGCGTGATGGCCAAAGTAGTGCATGGCGGCAGAAAAGGCGAAGGACGCCGCGTCGCGCCGACTCGAACTCGTACTCAAACCCGACGCAGCAGACGTGTAATCTTGCAAGCTAGCCACTGGGCGGGGTAATGATACGCTCGCGAGGATCGCGCTTGGTGGGGCCGATACGTACCAACCGTCCTCGCGCACATGCCCGCGAGTCGTGTCACGGCTGCCGATGCCAGGCCGAGCAAATCGACGGCCGGGGGAGAGCTGGAGAGCCGGGGAGAATTTTGCATCGGGGTTGTCAATGGGATGAGAGGATTGCAATAAACACTCAGAAAAATAATTTAGTCTATTTCACCAAATCATTCGGTTAAGGAGGTTGGGGTGTGAACTAAATTAATTATGAGAATTTGATGGAAAAAATGTATGCTAAAGATACATTTACAAGGAATTTTTGGGCAAAGTTTGAAGACAATCGACTCGCTAGTTGAAGAGAAATAAAATGAACAGAGTAGAATTTGTTGAATTTATTTCTCTTGAACTAGTGAGTCGATTTTGTTCAAACTTTGCCCAAAAATTCCTCGT